>JAMZAV010001319.1:0-250385 GCA_024449915.1 Sweltsa coloradensis
AACTCAGGAAAAAATCAGTGGGGGGGGGGGGGGGGGGGACATTAATATCAATTTGCTTTACCCAACATGCATTTTATAATAGGAGTGATGTTAACAAGTAACTGAGAATGTGTTCAACAGCTCTAACAAAATTTGCCCAAGATATAAATTTAAATAAATTCACAATGGTTTTCACAAAGGTTCTGAAGCTAAATTTAATGAACCCAAGCCTGAGATATGTTATTTATTTTTAATAATGTCATCATATTCAGTTAAAAAACTGATTTACAAAGCTATTGCAGACTGGTGATTTCCCCATCCTCGTATCACATTCCAAGTTGAAAATAATAAGCCTAGTATCTGCCCCTGATCCCCCCCCCCCTCAGGGTCAAGCAAGCACAGAAGAGTTTAAGGGTTGCCAATGAGCTCAATTATTGCTCGTGTTTAAAGCGACAGACCCCTGCCAACATTATGTTCTGTGGTTTTGAGAGAACTATAGCCTGCATGAAAAAGATTGTAATGTTATGGTAAGTTTTTAATTAGACATTTAACTAGGCCGCTTCGCAAACGCTTTTTCCAGTTGCGTTGATGGATGAGCTTTTTTTTGGAATATTTCTGTCCAATGATTACATTTTTATGTGGAATCTCCTTACTTTTTCTAGTTACTTGATATTGCATGTTCATTATACACCTGTAAAAGGCTTATATTAAAACCTTTATTTCTATAAATTTTGACCAATTTTTTCAACTTTTTCTTTCAAGAGGCACTACATCACCATAATCTTTATGTCAATGTAAAATATGAACGTTGTAGCCCCACCCGTTTGGTCAAAATCAACCCAAATATCACGAAAATATTGTATCAAAAACCGGAGAAAAAATCGTAAAAGTACGATTTCTATAAGAAATATTTTTTCAAATGTCTCTAAAATCATAACATATAAGATTTCAGTGATTTTAAACGTTCCCATAAAGTTTCATCAATATCGGAGTAGCCGTTTGCCAAATATCACGAAAATATCGCACTAAAAATCGAAAAAAATCGTAAAAGTACGATATTTATGAGAAACATTTCTTTGATTGTACCCAAAAACAATACAGCTCTTAGTTCAGAGATTTGGAAGGTCCCCCTCCAATTTTTATCAAGATCGCATATGCCGTTTGCCCGGTAGAGAGCGAACAAACAGACAAAAAACTAACAAAAACAAAACACCCGAGCTATTTTTTCTTGGGGTAACGTAAGTAAAAAACACAAATAAAAAACACAAAGTCAAATGGAAGTCTTCGCTTTGCTCATCCAAACATTTAATTAATTAAACGCATAATTGAAATACAAACCATACCGATTATTATATTTGAATACTTTTTCTTACATTATATAATTCTAACAAACCACATTACTGTTGCAATCAGTTTTTAGATATTTTGCACCGTTCTCGAGATATCACTAAACAAACTGTTAACTGCAGGGGTCTACCACCTTAAGAAGCCAGGTTCTTCTGGGTCGCAATGTATGAGTTCTCACAACTGTCGGCCACAACGATAGGTCTGTTCATTTCTAGTACGTAAGTTAGAAAACAAACAAGGTTCTCCATAATTTGGTGGATGGCTACAACAATATGGCTTGCAGATTAATTTAATTCATTAAATTGTTGCATAGGAACACAGTACAGTAAATTCTTTAAAGCAGTGTTGTCTGTAAGCAAGGTATTAAATTTGGCAACATTAATTTGATGTCTACATTTTACCATTTTATCGATATGCTGTTTTCCAAGATACCTCTATTTATTTCTGAATCTATGCTAGCAATGGAAAACTATACCCACTTCAAGTGATTTTAATTAAAGTTATGTAGGGTAAAGCCCAAGTATAGTCAAGTCAAATTCCAAGTTTTATAAACTTGACAGAAACTGACTTTTGATTTGTAAAAAAATAATTTAGTGTGGAATTAGTAAGGAACATTAAGATTACCAAACATTAAAATTACTGTGATACGTTTAGATTTGAGTTTAGGCCTAAAAATAAAAAATCATGCTTCTGTATTAATGCATGACCTTCTTCTGAAATGCCCACATTTGGCCAACTATACCATCATGGCCGGTCTTGGGTCTAGCGGTAAAGAATGTTTCTAGTTCTCACAGCAAATTCAAAAACAAATATGTTCTATGAACTAGGTTCCGTGCTGAATTCATTATCGGAACCTCCAAAATATTTCAGTTCATTTAACGTTTATTCTATTCAGTTACAAAAACGGTACAACACTGCTTTGAAAGAATGCGCACTCTTTTCAAATTAAAGTTTTAACCTTGAAATTGGTTTGTTTTTGGCAAAACAGGGAAATAACCTTCAACAGATATGCTAGTGTATAAACTATTATAACAACAATGCTTTAGTCAAGGTCAGTAAATAAATGAAACAAATGTGTATATAGAGCCTACACACTCAGATGTAAGCTACTGGTTTTCAGAGTGGACGTAATTACTGTGGATGATTTCTAATGCTGTATTGTTGGCTCCAAAGTCACCTTTTACAGTTTAAAAACTTGCCGGAACCAGGATTTGAACCCGGGACCTTCTGCATTGAAAAGTGGGAGAAGCCCAAAGGACCAACAAGCATTCAGGCACAAGAGCAAGCATGAACATACATGCATACTTTCTAAATTGACCTTTTTACTAATTCGAAGTGACAATCATGATTACAATATTATGTCAGCAATGTTCAAAATTTAAAAAATTATTTTTTGTTTGATATCCCTATTATTTGATTTCATGATTGTCATTTAAATTATTATTCATCAATTAAGACGTTACTAATTAGTAATTACAGTTACATGCAACATTATTGCAACTCAACAACTGCATACCGGTAAACTTAGGATACCAGAGAATTGGGTTTGCCAAAAACGAAACCAATTTCAATCAGTTTACCTGAGGAACACAATGACTATCATAATATATGGCTATATACCAAAGGACATTATAAAACAAAAGCCCTACCAGTGCCTAAAATTTAGTTCATTGTTGTAGCCAAATTGAACAGACCTATTGTTGATTGCAAGTATGCCAGTGGTACATGATAAATAATCAAGATAGCTGCCTTAGAGAACAACACATAAAACCAGGGTCACTTGCAAGTCACTGTGTCAGTAAATCTAGGATTATTGTAATAAGAAAATGTTGAAAGCAAAACTGTGATTTGCAATTGACCGTGGTTAGGGATAACTATGCCATCACCTCGGAATTATGAGAGATTTAAAACTAGTATTGACATAAACAGCAATCTTGTAGGGTACGGTAACTAAACGTTATACTTGTGACATCTAACTTTGTATACAGGTAAATAATAAATAAATATATCATAATATACAGTATATTGTAAAACGCTATGCTTGAAATGAAATACAGTAGTCTCCCTTCAATTTGAAGCCGAAGGGACCCCAAAAATCCCAGTCTGAATGTGTTATTAATAAAAATAACATTTGTCCTAGGCTTATACCAAACCTTCTGTAGGAACTTCTAACACTATGTACTTTGTATTAATCGAGTTTGAATTAACGAGGGTTTACTGTACACCTTAGGCCCGATTCCACCAAGGCTTAAACTCGAGTTTAATTTTGTTAAACCTCGGATAGCTTGAAAATGCGTTCCACCAGAACTAAACTCGAGTTTAAACCGAGCTTAAACTAAACCCTACCTGGGGTGCGGTTTAACAACTTAAACTGGACCCACCGCCAGTACGATATTCGATTCCACATATAACAAACTGTGATTTTTGATGATGTGACGATGTGGAATCGTTTTTTTTTATTTTCTATTACGTCTTTATACCAGTTTATATACGTGTTTATACTGTTCAACAACCTGTAAGAGCAAGATTTCCTCACTCTCCGAGTAGTTAGTACCACGCGAACGTATTTTCATTTTTCATAGGTTATGTTGTCAGTGTGTCGTCACTGTCTTGTTCAACAGCTGACCGTGGAGACAAAATCACGTGATTTTTGAAGAACCAATCACAGACATCCTTACAAAATAAACTCCGCTTAGCTAAACAGAGGTGAATAAAATGTGGTGGAATGGGTCATGGTTTAAACTGAAGTTTAAAGATAAGCTGAGCTTAGTTAAACTTGAGTTTAGCATCCATTTGGTGGAAACGGGCCTTAGTGAGGATTCGCCATAAAGCTATGCATCATGGCAAAGAATACGTAGGCCTATAGTAGCCTCTTTTCGATTAGCATGCCTTGTTTTATTTGTGAAATAAAATTGTTTAAAGTTTTCTGAAACTGACTTTAATCGATAGCATCGTCAACGACTAACATGTAAATTTAAAAGTAGGCCTAGACAAGATTTTGATAACTAGGAAAACGCTAAAAAAAAAGAAAGAAAGAAAGAAAGAAGAAATATTTCTCATGAATATCGAACTTTTACGATTTTTACAATTTTTTGTGCGATATTTTCTTGACATTTGGGCCGATTCTGACCAAACGGGTGGGGCTACAACGTTCATATTTTACATGGACATTAAGGTAATGGTGATGTAATGTTTTTTGAAAGAAAAAGTTAAAAAAGGTAGCCAGAATCCATAGAATAAAGGTTTTAATACGAGTTTTTTTTGGTTTATAATAACAATTAACAAGTAACAATAGAAACTTGACAACAATCACCTACAATGCATTCAAAAAGCACTTGCAAAAGAAAAGTGGTCCCCCGGGCAAACTAAAAACTTACAAAAAAGCTCATCCATCAACGCGGCGGGACTTAAGCGTTTTTCTAGTAGGTAAAATAGTGATAAGTCTGGACCGGCACCTCCACCAAGACAGTATGCAACTTCTGGACCGGCACCTCCACCATCCATTTTTAGTTTTTAAATTTGTACCTGTAAACTAAGAACCATTTTTCGACTTGTCAAATAATATACCCTATGTGACCGCACACCACTACAAATAAGTAAAAAAAAAAATTTTTTTTTTTTTCGAACTTCAAACTTTTTTTTGAACTCGAACCAAACTCGAACTTGCCGTTTCGCGAACGCTTTTTTTAGTTGCGTAGATGGATGAGCTTTTTTAATAAGTTTTTAGTTTGCATGGGATCTCTTTACTTTTGCAAGTTCTTTTTGAACGCATTGTAGGTGATTGTTGTCAAGCTTCTATTGTTACTTATTAATTGTTATTATAAACCTCCAAAAACTTATATTAGAACCTTTATTTCTATAGATTCTGGCTAACTTTTCCAACTTTTTCTTTCAAAAGGTACTACATCACCATAACCTTAATGTCCATGTAAAATATGAACGTTGTAGCCCCACCCGTTTGGTCAGAATCGGACCAAATGTCAACAAAAAAATCGCAAAAAATCGTAAAAGTACGATATTGATGAGAAATATTTCTTCGATTGTACCCAAAAACGTGGCAGGTCTAAGTTCAGAGATTTTGAAGGTCCCCTCCAATTTTCATCAAGATCGCATAATGCCGTTTGCCCAGTAGAGAGCGCACAACCAAAAAAAAAAAAAAAAACAAGCTAAAGTTTTTGGGGGGTCAGTGAAATTGAAGTCTTCGCTTTGCTCATCCAATAATATACAGTAAACCCTCGTTAATGCGAACATGAAGGGACCTAAAAATGGTCAATTTGTTATAGAAAAATTTGCAATATTAAAAAAAGTCAAAATTCAATGAAATCATGCAAAATAAACATCAGAGACGAAAAATCAATGTTTTTCTATGGATAGTAGCGCGCGGGTACGATGTTTTTGACGCGTAGAGTAAGCGGACCTGTAGTAACAAGCCACACCCACTATCGGCTGCAACCACGACATAGCGAGAGATTGGTGGAGGGGGGGGGGGAAAGGATACAAACAAAATAAGAAAAGTGTCAAGTTTAAAAAGCTAGGTAGCTAGGTATTTAATTACAGTGAAACCTCTATTGATTGTTCCTGTTATGATTGTTTTCCTGCTGTCATCGTTTTTATTGTATGGTCCCTACAGAATCCCCATAAGAACAGTGTTAAAAAATCCTGTATCCATCGTTCCCGCTATTATCGTTTTCCTGCATCAATCGTTCGTTATTCTCGGAAATAATATTGTAACGATCGATTTGTAATATTTCCGATACAAAAACTCCCAAGAAAACCCAATGCGATCGCGTATTTGGCTCTTTTGGACGACGAAATTACGCGTTTGTACCAGCCATGCAGCTGACGAAATCGAGCGTTTGCACCAGCCTTTCAGCTTGACTCCGCCCAAACACGTGTGTGAGACGACCGCTCGGATGCACGCATTAGATCGCCAGCTAGAATTGCATCAGTTTGTTGCTTTGTTCTAGGCCTAGACGATGTTTTTAGCGATGTTTTTTATTTTTCACCATTCACCTACGTAGGCCCTACGTAATATTCAACTTGCTTTATGGCGTTATTAGCGTTGAATAACCAGAAGACGAGTAATGACGGTCAGAAGAACAGTCAAAACTATGAAGATGTCCATCTACACACAGTTGCAAAACATAACAACGTTCTAGGCCTAGCCTGGCCTACACAATCAGTTGGTTACCGGTAGGCTTAGGCCTAAGCCTACGTCTTGCATTGTTACAGGGTGAAACAATCTTTATTTAATTATATATTGCAAAACTTTCCTAATTTAATTAGGGCTGGGCTATGACATAAAGTTCAAATATCGATAATTGTAAAAAATTTCGATATCAATATCGATATATCGAAAGCAATACACGTATTTTAATATCCCCTCCCACATAACAGTTTGCAGTGAAATGAAAAACAAAGTATTTTCTAAACCATTGTATTTATTGATTAATTACATTTGGGTGGTTATTAACTGATTAAACTTTTAATGAAGGGTATTTTTGTTATTACCGTATCGGTCCGAATATAGCGCGATGTTTTTTTTCCGAAAATACAATCTCAAAAACAGCACTCGCGTTATTTCCGCGCGCTTGCATTTGAAATAGCGCCTGAACATAGGCCACCCGCAATACAACTCCCGCGCATCGGCTGCTGCGTTTCGCCCCGCCCACCCACTCGATGCCAGCCGAACTCGGGCGAACCTAGCCGACGGCTTCGACCAGACCAGCTGTCTGCTAGTCGTCGCACAGTTACTCGTCTTGATCACGTCGTGACCTAGCTTGACCTACATAGACTTTGAACGTCGGGGTTGTCTATCTACGTTGATAAGAGTCTACGTAACGTAATAATGAGTGATGAAGAAGGAGAAGATGAAATGGCTCAAGATGAACAAATGAAGACTGCTGATCGCGTGGAAAAGAAAGGTTCCTCTGCCTTACAAATCAGCAAGGAATTGCGAAGGAGCTAGGCCTACGACGTAAACTTCAAAACAATGAAGACCAGGAATCAGACTGGTGAACTGTGGACTGTGGTTGGCATATGTGAGCTTGTGCTTGGCCCTACCCTGTTAAAAGCCATAGGCCTAGGCCCTAACATTGTTCAAAATGTTTTGTTGTAAGACGGACACGGCAGGCCGGCCGGCTGGTTATGCGCGCGCAGCGGGTGAAGGGGGGACGGACAAGTGTAGCGACGAGTGGTAAGGGGAGGAGATGAAAGGTGATGAGAACAAAAGTTTTAAAAGTTATAATATTTTTTCACAGGCAATAATTGAAACGTGGAACAAGAGAAATCATAACTTGATTTTTGAAATTTATTTTTTTAGACTTTTATTTTATTTTTAAATTTATTACTTTTTTCGATATTTTTTCGATATTCAACCAAATATCGATATCAAAAAAATCGGCTCATATCGATATCGTATCGAAATATCGATTTCTTTGCCCAGCCCTAAATCTAATCGATCTTTAAGTAGACTTGATCAATCAATTCCAGTTACATTTTAAAGTAAACATGACTGATTTTTTTTAACAATCTGTACAGCGTTGAAGCAAGCGTCATACACGGTCTTGTGTCACTGCCACAGCTGAAAGATTACGATGTCTTGGAAGGGCAGGGATAATTACGGGCAGGTTAATGATTTTGAAATGGCCTTTTATTGAAGAGGAAGGGCCTATTACAATACTATAACACGTGGTCTGGCCGGAGCACTGGTTTCACAACGATGTGTAGCAATTAAAACTCAATGAAAAAGGACTGGTGTCTGACCAGCCGGTCGTCGTCGGTGTCGCCTGGGCCTGCGGCGGGAGGGGTAGGGGAATGGAAAAACCACATTCCAGACGACAACAAGCCGGCCGGCTCTCCTGCCTGCTACGCTCGACTGACAAAAAAACTAGATACTCTCGAAGCTGAGCGCACAGAGTTTAAACATTACCGCGTCGGCGCGTATGTTTAAAATTATTAGTTCGTATTAAACAACGAACATTCTCTACTAATGTCATCCAGGGGGTAACAATTTTGTTCGAATTACGTAATACGCTAAGTTCGTAATATCTGTTTCATTTAACATGGAATGCCCTATTTTTGAGCCTGGGACTGTCTTTCTAGTTGGCATTACCATTGAATTCTCTTAATCCGAGTTTGGTATACCAGGGATTACTGTATATTGAATACTAGTTAAGCCTATATATTTTATCGCCGATCGGGCATTGAATACGTTACTGGTTGATTGTGACTTAGACGTTGAGTATTTTATAAATGAATTTTTTTTATAAATTACAACAATTAATTAGGTAGGCCTACTATTTTAAATAAAGTATTTAGAATCAAGTTAAATTCTCCAATAGGTCAAGATCTACGATTTTAATTTTTGATTGAGATGAATTTTATATGTAAAATTTAAATATATTACATAGCCTATGGGACAAACGTCTCAACATTAGTACAAAATGATAGGCCTCAACTAAAATCTTTTGAAAATACCTTCTGTACAGTGTAGGCCCTACACAAACAATATGATGCTGTTTATGTGAATAAGTTTCAGGCACAAAGTATTGTGCGCATCACTCACAAGTTCATGGATGGATCACAAAATAAAACAGATAACATTTGATATCTTTACTCGTTCAGTTGCTCAACTAGAGCCAACGAATGAAAGCATTATAGCATTATATTGAGTCAGCCATTCTACCCACGTGGGTAGTTCTTTCAACACTTTCAAAACTCGAGTTAACGCTGATGAAATGTTAAAATTATATTGCTTTATCCAACAGAAACAATAAACAAGGTCAAGCAATTCACTTCAAATTGGAACAACTTTAAGAGTCATGTACAGTAATTTTCTATAAATAGATAACTGTGGTTCCAAATTAAGACTGTAAAGTGTAAATTAAGATCTATTGGCATGATTTTGTGATTCATTCAATAACGGGGAAATAGAAGGCTGTGGGTGGCACCGAGAAAACAACATGAACAAAGACGAGCAATTGTTGCATGTTGTTTTACTCGGGACAAGGAGATTCAATAAGAGCAGCTGAGATAAGTATCATGTACCATACTGACATACACCACACCCACTACCAGGCGACACCAGGGCTCACTCCACAGTTCACTAGAGTAGCCTCGATCTGGCAACCATTGGAAGACATTAAACTTGCCCATGAGCGGTTAAAAGGGGGTAGGGGCAAGGGGGGGCAAGTGCTCCCCTGGATTTCAGGAAAAGTTAAATTATTACTGGTAATAAGCGGTATGAAAAAAATTAACGTTTTTACGAACCCGAAAAAAATTTAAAATTTGTAAAAATTTTCTTTGATTGTTTGTGATTGCCTTGTCCCGGTGACACATCCTTGTCTTTTTAAGAGCAAATTGTAATGCTTGGCTTTAAAATTGTGCCGTTATTCAGGATACAAATCCACCTTAAAACACGTTTAAGGCCACCAAACTTTAAGCAGTCTAAAAAAATTGGCGCCTCTGGCAACTATTCCGCACCACCTTATAACTAGGGGTCTGCGGGTACCCGAAATTTCGGGTAATTTCGGGTTTTGAAGCATACCCGAAATTCGGCCTTTTATAAATGTAAATCGGTTTTTTTTCGGGTAGGCCTAGGCCTAAATTGCTAACCTCTTTGGACCCTTAAATCGTCAAAAAACGATCGCGAAATGGAGCAAAATAAGACTGGTTTTACTTAGTTTTAAGGCAAAATACAGCCAGTTCTATTGTTTTTCACGAAATTTGGTCGAAATCGGCAGTTTTTTCCCCATTTTCCAAGTATGTATTATATTCTCGCAAGAAAATAGACCACTACAATAATAGGCAACACAAGTACAACAGCTGTTGAGCTGCTGCTGGTGACGTCACACCTCACAGGGTCGGCAACATAACAAATAAAAACTATAGAAACTTTGTTTCTTGATCTACGAAGTACCAACATTTGAAACTTAACGACGGGAAAAACGGCGGGAAGTTTGAAAATACGCGAAATTTGAAAAAATAGTTTGAAATAATTGAATTTTTTATGCGAAATGGATCTTTTATTTTGAGTTTTTATACTGATATTTTTTAAAAAAATGAAGACTTTTTATTTGCTTTTTTTCAGGGTCCCTAAAATGAATTTAAATATTTAATCATAATTCTTTTTAATTTAATTAATTTTTTAATTTAATTTTTTTAAGATTGGCATTGCCCTATTGAAATTGCAGTTATTTTCTTTACCCGAACCCGACCCGAAACCCGAAGTTATTATGATTACCCAAACTTGAACCCGACCCGAACTTAAAAAGTACTAACCGCAGACCCCTACTTACTACACATGCCCCTTGCTTTCTAAGAATTTCAGCCCGGTTTGGCTTCAAACAATGGTGAGAACCCAATGTTGCCAATTGCTCCCCCCCCCCCCCCCGCCCTAGAGAAAATCCTGGTGATGAAGGGATTCCAATGCCGGTTTAGTAGGGCTAGCGATTTCAGTCAAACTATTATTGATATTGATTTTTAAATCGGACCGCATTCCTAACATTTACGCTATTTTATTTTCACTATGCCTATTTTACTTGAATAAATACAATAAGGTGAACTGTGGTGTGAGCTAGTCAACATGCTGGGAACATGCAAACATGCTAGGAACATGCTGGTGCTTCTTCATGACCACTAGCTTAACGATATCATCACTTCACTCATTGACAACAGCCGTGTCAGATAGCTTGAGAGACTGCAAGGAACAAGGAGACTTTATAATATTACGTTAACAAATGAAATAGTTGAGCAAGTAGTCGAGCACCGTACCTAACTAACATGCAGGATACACTCTTAAAAGGGAGGATACAGGGATTAGGAATAAATCAACTGTTCCAAGAACTGACTTACAAACATCAATACGATACGAGCATAGGCGGCTGAATATGACGATGTCTGAGACGTTGAACAATCACTCGTGAACTGCGACATACGATGTGGAAGGTTCTCGAGGAGCCTCCTTGACGTTCGTACAGGTTCTTCTCATCCCTGAAATTTGCAACAATGACTAGTAAGGTTGCACAAGGATAAAATAAAAATAATTGAGAATTGAAAAGATATAGGCCTAGGCCTACTATATATATATATATGTATTATTATTATTTATTATTAATAGGGAAGACCTTGAGATAGATGGCAAGATCAAGTACAGGCAGATGTGGAGGAGAGAGGAGAGGAGTGGGTAGTGGTTGAAGAGGATGGTGAGAGGACAGGAAAAAGTGGAGTGAGCTGGGACCAAAGTTCTGAAAACTTACGTTTGCAGTCACCTCTGAAAACGAGTGACTTGGAGGGTCACGTGACTACCAAAACGTACGTTTTGAACCAAATGCTAGTTTTGAAATCATAACGCACGTTTCGAAACATACGTTTCCACCCACGGCCGAAAAGCTTGTGGTTTGATGATTAGTGATATATGTCATCGCCCCTATGATTCACTTACGCATCTTTTAGTAATTTCAGGAAATGTATGCTTTCATTATAGATGGCTGTGACTTTGATTTATTATTTGTCATTCGTTAGTTCACATTGTTAGAAAGTAATAATGGATGTTTATGTTGAACCGTTATCTTTGTATATATAATGCAGGGCTGCCACTGACTTTTTTTTAAAAATCCTGTTGGAGGACGTAAAAATCCGCAAAAATACGTGAAAAGTCTAAAAACGTTAATTTCATTGATCAAACTATGAAAATGGCTAAATGTTATGTTTATATTTGTTACCATCATAACCTAAAAGTTGCCAAGGGCCTAGGCCTATGCACAGATGAGAATAAATGAGCCAGGAACGCCCGTGGTTGCTTTAATTAAGATTGCATAAAAATGTAAAATGTTACTTATTTACAGAAAATCTGTTTTAAATCTGACCTGGTTAAAAAATTCTTAGGCCTAGCCGCCTAGGCCTAGCCTAGGCCCTAGGAATGTTGCATCACAATTTTGACCTAGGCCTAGGGCCTAGGCCCATGTGGTGTGTTTATTAATAACATTGCAGTCTTGCAGAACTTGTTAATAACATTTTAATCATGTACTAATTCTATTTTTCAAGTTTAAGATCACGTAATCCAAAGTTTATAAACAAAAACGAAAGAAAACAATTTTGTAGGCTCCAATCTCCATTGTTTGTTCTTGGCTGTTCAATTTATCTTCCATCCTCCCATTTCCCAAAAGCAAAGCAGCTGTTCTGGCAGAAGCAGTTCCTACAATGTCTAGGACACGGCTCCGCCCTTGCTCCGCCCCCTATCGAAAGTCGAATCGATTATCGCCCCGCCTTCAATGTTTACAATCGAAATTAGCCCGCGCAGATTCACATATACGAAAATAAGCATAGAAAACGTAATTAACGAAATATCCGTAAATAAGACTAAAAATCCGTTTATCCGTTTTGCACCCTAAATATCCGTAAAAACGGATAAAATCCGTTAAAACGGCAGCCCTGATATAATGTATTACCTATTTTTGATGAGCGTAGCGAGCTGAATCGGAAGATTCATTTCACTACATGGACAAAAATCGCGAATGTTTTTTTTTTTTTCTGTATTTTTGTGTTTTTAACACGATTCGCGCTAAGTTACTTGATTGCGAGAAATTTTATGGAGGCTTGAATCTCTTGAACTTAGAACTGCCACGTTTTGAGCGACAATCGGAAATTTTTTCTATAAAAAAACGCAATTTTAACGATGTTTTTTGATTCTTTAAAATTTCTTCGGACTTTATAGAAAAATACACGCTTTTCGATTGTATGATTTTAACAAATTAAATTTTATGATTAAGATATTGTGTGAAATTGCAGGTAAATCGAAATATTATTTCATGAATCAATTTTGACGGCTGGGTTTTTTTTTTTAAACAATTCTTTGGACTTATAACATTTACATGCTATATCCTATTGTAAGATTTAATCACAGAACCAATTTATGAATAATAACTCAAGATTAAATTGAGGCACATCTCATTGTCTATGAACATTGCAATTTTACGATTTTTTTTTTTTAATTACAGTTGTATTCAGAATACAAGTTAATCTATTGTAACGTATCGACGCTTAATTAAAAACAATCTTCGAAATAGCATAACGTAATTCATATATCACAAACAGCAAGATCTGCGTAACACATGGCGCCAATGAATATACGCTATCGTAAAGCGCAGCCGGGACTATAGGTTTATCCTAGTTATAGATACGTTACATATGGATGCATATACACTCGATAAAACGACATTCTACACTAATGACAGCCATCGTAATCGTAGGGAATGTTTTTCACTTGGTTCTATATTTTAATGCGCTATAGCGCTAAGTGTAATAATACATTCTGATGGTTGGGGTACTGTTTACATCACAAAGCTTTGACTCTTCGGAACATCCTACAATGACTAACAGCAACACCATCATATCCCACAACGTAGTTTGATTTCAAAACTAGCAAATTTATCAAGTCACGAAATGAGGTGGGAATAGAATTAATTTTGACAGGTGGCTAGTGGTGCAAGCGCATTTTTCAAAACTTGGGTCCCAGGTGTTGCGACAAGAGAATGAGGATGAAGATGAGGTGCCGAGCTTAGCAGGCCGGTGCTGATTCGGTGATGCCCAAGACAAATGGTGGAAACACCCCTTTACCCAACGAAATGGTTTGGGAAAAAGGCTGTGATTAAGGTTGCCAGATTAGTGAAACTCAAATACGGGACAGTACTTTGCGGATGTTTGGGTCTGGCACCCACCGGACTTTTTTTTGGGGTGTTTTTTTGAGGCCACGCTGAAGCTATAGAGTCGTAGGATGTACGAAAGTAATGTATACTTATAAAATTGATTATCTTATACACCTAAAACGACCTGAAGCGTTGTCAACGAGCGCGCCGAGGTTAAGAATATCACGTTACAGCTAGAGACACTCGCTACAATGACTCACCGCGCTAATGATGCACTCGAATAACACCCACCACCAGCAGGCAGCAGCGGCAGACTGATCAGGCACCAAGGCCGGCCGAGGGGAAGGGATTGGTAACTATAAGCCCGCGCGTATTGTTGAAAAAGCGCACACGGACTACTTTATTCTAAATACGTGATATACTGATCAATGGGTTAGAGCATACGGGACGCGGGAAACACCCATCAAATAAGGGATTTCCCGGGTAATACGGGACACCTGGCAACCCTAGCTGTGATATATATTAATAGGTAGGCCTAATATTTTTTAAATGGCGCCACTTTAATAATGAATAATAATGAAAATAAATTACGTATTAATATGCTCGGTTACCTGTGTTACTCTATTTACTTTACGAGGACGCCTTCTTTGTTACTGTAATGAAACTGTATGAAAGCGATGGATGAATGCGGAGAATGAAATGATAGCTAAATTGTGTAAATGTTTATCATAATTTCAAATGTTTATGTTTTTAGTTAATTATGTGTAATTTTCATCAGGCCAATTACTTTGTGTTCAAATTATCTATAATTTTCATAAGCCTTCATTATCATTTGTATTATTATATTAGTAGTATAAAGATGGATGGAAGATAAGGCTTCACTAGCCTTAATCCCGCCTTACAATAAAGACCCTTATCTATCTATCTATCTAACTTTCACCAGCTGACGGATGTAGTCAAAATTGAAATTCCCATTAGACCTAAGCCAAAACCAATTTTTTTCAGTCACAAATATTGATGTTTGTGAAATCTTTGATCTAGGCTACTTGTAAAATGTAATACTAATTTATTATCTTTAACACAAAACCCTAATTAAGTGGCGGGAGTAGGCCTGTAACCAGCGCACTACCTAGTCGTACGAGTCGCCGCGGACGGCGTAAGCCTCATTTGATGGAAACATTTAATAAAAACAAAAAAGACATTTGATAATTCAGCAATTTAGGCCAAATATGTAGTCCAGGGTTGCCACCAAGAAAAAATAAAAATCCTGTTTGAGCAGATCAAAAATCCTTAGAAATCCTTAAATGAAACACCCAAATCCTTAAAAATCCTTAAAATGCCTAAATGTACCAATTTCGATACGATATCGATATATCATAATGTAATTGTTGTAAAAAAATTGAATATAATATAATTTTTTTATAGAGTAGGTAGGCCTATTTTTAATAAATAAATTTTTAAAAAATGTATAAAGAGTCTACCCACTCAGTTATATAACTGATTTTCAGTGGGGGACAGTAAATCAAAGCGACCAAGCCAACCTGTAGGCCCCGAATCAATCGGCAAAAAAAATGATTCGAGGCCAAATAGGGTTGATAGAATGATAAGGTATCACCATAAATGCATATTTTTACGATCTCACAACCGCGTTTTATGACCCGGCACCTCCACCATATGCACCAGCCAGGTTAATTTAATTTAGACTACCTACCCGGCACCTCCACCAAAATTCCGAAATTTTGCATTTTTGGTGTAAATTTTGATATTTATACATCGAAAATATTCCCACTTATCAATATCGCATTGAAATATAGATTTTTTGACCAGCCCTAGTTAAAAACAGCGTAAAACGTAATTTTTTTTTATTTATTTTATTTTTTTTTTAAATCCGTAAATTGGACTAAAAATCCGTGTATCCGTTTTGCACCCTCAAAATCCGTTAAAACGGATAAAATCCGTAAAAACGGCAACCCTGATGTAGTCTCCTGAGTTACTAATACAGTAAGAACTCTCTTATCCGAGTTGGATGAGACCGGGGGCACCTCGGATTTGCGAAAAACTCGGATGGCGCGGTTCACTTGTTTATTTGCTCTCGTAGCATAGCCTGATGTGGTAAAATGATATATGACACATGTAATGGATAAAGGAACATAAAATACACACGATACACTTCATACAGGGTATACTAAATGATTTAATAGCTTGTAAATCAAGCTCACAAACACACGTACACAATTAGGCCTACATGTCGTAATAAAAACGTATGTCTAGGCCTAAACTCGACGCAGTAGGCCTAGGCCTACAATGCAAACATAGGCCTAGGCCTAGGCCTAGCTCTCTTTCTCATGTGGGAAAATCTCTCACTATTATGCCCGCGCTGAAGCTCACGACGCAAGATAAGTCTGGGAAAGAAATAAGATAAGCCCAGGAATAACAATTCAATGCGTTGTGATTACGAATTTCGTGAATCGGTTGAAACATGATTGCATCTAGTTCCACAACGACCATCTTTGAACAGCTGTGTGTGAGATGGCTGGATCGTATGCGCACGCGCAGGCGCGCGACGCACACTGATCTCTATATGCTCAGTGGGTGACACTGACGCTTACCGGCGATGCGCCCGACGCACACTGACCACTGAACTCTATATGCTCAGTACACTGATGCACACTGCTCGAAAGTCGAGATATCGCCGATCTATCTTCTTTGCACTCACCAAAGATTAGTCATGTTGCACTCACTCGTAAGGCATGCCTACAAATGTATGCGAGTACATTTTAAAAAGTGCGGCGCCGCGTCTGTAATTATTTTTATATTTTATTTACATATTTAGCCTAAAACTTTTTTTTTTTTTTTGCGGCTCGGTTAACACGGTACATTGGATAAGCGGAGATCGGATAAGAGAGTTCTTACTGTAGTAATATTATATTCCCCAAAATTGTTTGCTTCAAAATTGCAGCTAAATATTCAGACATTTCAATTACATTTTATAGGGCAGGGCTGCCACTGACATTTTTTTCAAATCCTGTTGGAGGACGTTAAAAATCCGCAAATATCCGTGAAAAGTCTAAAAAACGTTAATTTCATTGAACAAACTATGAAAATGGCTAAATGTGATGTTTATATTTGTTACCATCATAACCTAAAAGTTGCCAAGGGCCTAGGCCTATGCACAGATGAGAATAAATGAGCCTGAAACATCCTGCTTTAATTAAGATTGAATAAAAATGTAAATTGTTACTTATTTAACCTACAGAAAATCTGTTTTAAATCTGACCTGATTAAAAAATTCTTATTCCTAGCCGCCTAGGCCCTAGGAAGTTGCATCAAATTTTGACCTAGGCCCATGTGTTGTGTCTATTAATAACATTGCAGTCTTGCAGAACTTGTTAATAACATTTAATCATCCTACTAATTCTATTTTTCATGTTTAAGATCACGTAATCCAAACTTTATAAACAAAAACGAAAGAAAACAATTTTGTAGGATCCAATCTCTATTGTTTGTCCTTGGCTGTTCAATTTATCTTGCATCCTCCCAAAAGCAACAGCTGTTCTGGCTGTTACTACTACACAGAAGCAGTTTCTACAACGTCTGGGACACGGCTCCGCCCTTGCTCCGCCCCCTATCTAAAGTCGAATCGATTATCTTTTCAATGTTACAATCGAAATAAGTCCGCGCAGATTAAAATTTATACGAAAATAAGCATAGAAAAACGTAATAAACGAAATATCCGTAAATAAGACTAAAAATCCGTTTATCCGTTTTGCACCCTAAATATCCGTAAAAACGGATAAAATCCGTTAAAACGGCAGCCCTGTTATAGGGTAATACAAAGCAGAAATTTGTAAATCTACCTCAGCTGGGGATTGAACCAGGGTCTCCCGCTTCACCTTGCGGATGACTTTTCCACTAGACTACTCCATTAGACTACTCCACTAGACTACAGATGCAATATAAGATCTTAATATAGGCCTATTTAATTCCTGGACTGTATTTAATATTAGGTGAACAATTAAATCTAGAAACAAGTATCACCAGAGCAGGTTTAACAACTCACAGTAACAGAAGTTCCAGTTTGTAAGATGTTGGTTGCGCTGAATGACGCCAACAAGTCCGAGGTCCATCTCTCTCAGTCTGCTGATAACTCGGTTACACTTTTTGGAGGACGGTGCATCGTCCACAGGCGCCATCTTTGAACGTCAGCTGGAGACAGAGCAACAGGGTACGGTATGTTATAAATTTACTGCTCCAAATATAACACAAAGTAATATAGGATTTAACTGTTCTCAATACAAATTAAGACCTAGTAATAAGGTAGGCCAGGGTTGCCACCAAGTAAATATTTTTATCCTTAAAAGATACTTTAAAAATCCTCAGAAATCCTTGAAAATACTAGTAGTATTTTGCGTATTATTACATGAAGGAATAATCAAAATTTTCAGGATTCCATAGGGCTAGACAGAATCTACGTCACAGGCTGTTAGTTCACTAGGAACCACTAGAAACTAGATCGCTCTAGTAGCGCGCGTCAATGTCAGCCGAGTGGACCTAGAGGGGGGGTACAAATTTTACCATTGAGAATGGGTGGTACAGCAGTTTCTCACTGTTTTACATTCCTTTAAATTCTTTGTAGATCAATATATATATATTCAAAATATCATTGTATTGTTATTTGCCACTAGTATACTAAGTTCACTAACAAAGAATACGTGAAATACGTATATAATTAACCACTTTCCAAAGCCTTCCGTACGGACTGTGGGAAATTGATATAAATCCCTCTTAGGCTATGTTTTCAGTTTTCACCATGAACAATGTTAGCCTAAGCCAATGATAATGAACATATTATGTTCAAAGCAATACAACCAGGCGGGTAGGAACATTTTGAAAGTTGTGGGGGGCAAACTCATTGGAAGATTTTGTGGAGGCAGCTGGGGTCTGGGGCAAAGCCCCAGCTGCCGGAGGCCCTTTCGGCGAAGGCGAAAAAAGTTTCCCCATTACTACCGGTAGGCCTACAGATATTTAGTCATGTTTTAACTGCACTCGGACTCTGTAAACGATGTTTTACTGCAACTATCTGCGATCTAAAATCTAAAAAAATGAACGTGAAGTAGCCCCATTTTTGTAAATTTTTATGTAATGACCAAGCATACAAGCAAACACATTCGTTTCACCACTTGGTGACTGTCGAATTGTATGTGTAAGTGCATACTACATAAATTCTGGAATTAATATTTAAATCACGTTAGTTTTGCCCCCCCGGCTCCTACGCCACTGAAAACAACACTGTTTATCACAATTAAGCAAGTTTATCGCGTTTAAAGCTGTTTATACCTTAAATATATCTTTAAACTCACCCATTTTAAATGAAAGGTCGAGAAAAGTGAAAAAAAATATGTAAAATGCCATTCTTAATTTTGTTGCTTTTATAGTTAATGCCATAAAGCACCATCTCTATAATGATACACAAAAGTTAATGTACCTATATAAAACTGCAAGTAAATTAGTGGAGTGAACTAGGTACCTACATACAGAGAGACCTACATTTGATTGATAGGCTAATTAATTGCAGCCAGGGTGTTTTAGATTTTCCGAAACGCTTGTGAAAGTATTTGATCCGCTCACCAACTTGACAAGTTTTGAAACACTGATATTATTGATTTAAATCAATAAAAATCTAATTAATATTGAAAAGTTGATTTAAAAAATCAAATAGTAAATTGGGTTTAAACTTTAAATCAAATACATCAAGATTTGAATTGATTTGATGATGAATTGGTGGCAGAGATGATAAAGGCAGGCAGCCCAGTTACCAAGCAGTGGCTGTATAGAGTTATTAGAGTTGTGTGGAAAGAAAAGAAGATACCGGATGACTGGAGAAAAGGAGCTATTGTGCCGATTTATAAGAAAGGTGATCGAAAAAAATGTTAATTACAGAGGGATCACTTTACTATGCAACACAGCGGAAATTTATGAAAGAATTATTGTATAATTACTACTACCGGTATAGGCCTACACTTTTATTTGGTAACAGATAAATTTTATGGGTAGTATTGGTAGCTCCCTTAACAATAAATAATCCAATGGAGTGCAGCCTACTCACCATTTGTAAGACTGAGTGGCTGAATAGGCGAAGGTGCAGAAGTCCACATGGGTGACGGCGAAATAAAGTCTGTGTTGCTGCATACTGAGCTTGATGGCAGGTCGTGCGGGCACACACAAACAGTACAAACACAAGCACACGGATATATGACAAGCTGAACAAGAAATAAAAATATTCAATTGAAGTGGTTCAGAAAATCAATATCAGTCTCTTTCTGCTACAAAATTCTTGATCACTTTTGTATAACTGAGTCTTTTAACAATCTTCCAGTAGTACTTCACGGTCACAATGTTTATTAATGACAAAAGATGCATCATCATTCATCATCTAATTAGAGCCCTACTTTATACAAAACTGAATCTATCCTACGTTCTATCAAAGTCAAACACATAATGAAACATAAATGTTGTTAAGGCTGTAGCCTTACCAACTGTGATAACTGATTTAACTTCAATATGTTATTAGGCCTATTCAATTAAAAAACAGACCGAGAAGGACTTTCTTGCTGTATCTGAAACAAAAATAAACACTAACATCAGCTAGGCATCAGCTATGCATTATGGATGGGCCGTTATTAGTTGCCATCAGGGTGTGATTTATGATTTAAAAAATGTGTATTAAAAAAAAAAAAATCAGTAGGACTAGTCCATTTTTGATAAAATAGTTGCTTTATTCAAATGGTATTTTTAGATTTATTTTGCTTGAAATAGATTTTTAATGATTTAGGCTAAATCAACAATATAAGTGTTTCAAACATTTTCAAGTTTGCAAGTGAATCAAATAGGCCGCCTTGTCAAGAACTTGACAAGAATATACAAGATCTTACATTGTAGTCGTCTTGCCAAGATCTTGACATACCTTGGAATGTATCCTGCTAAACGAGGGGGGGGGCTCCCCCTACCCGGCCCTAAGCTGGTAGCTTAGAAGAAAGGGAGGAAACAAATGGTCATAAAACAAATATACTGTATACATAATATGAAAAGATGCCATTCCAAGAGAAAGGAAGATCAGAGCATTCCTAGTTGGACGAGAGAGCGCAGCGAATGAGTCTTACAACGCAGGCCGCTCAGCTCACAGGTCACTCGTGAGAATGTTTGAATGTTTGTAAAATGTTTGTTCGATGCCTAACGGCCAAACGGATTGAGCTGAAATTTTAAACTGACATCTGTGACCAGTGTACTGAGAACGGCTAGCAAAATCTGTTATGACTTAAACCTACAAGAGATAACAAATTGAAGAATAGGCTGAAAATGTGTAGGATTTAAATTTAATTTAATGACAATGGTTTAGTTCTTGAAGAAGTCAATTTTATCGAATCATATTTGTCAAGCGGTCATGGTCACGGTCACGGTCAAGGTCACGGCATACCGAATCTTGCACACTCAAGGTTCACCAACATTTCGCTGGGAGATTGAGTAAACCTTGCAATCTTTACAAGTATTTCGTACTGGCCATGTTTCAAAAGTACCTACCTACTTAATTTAAAATCATGATCTATTTATAGTAAATACAAAAATCTAACCCGACCGTTGTTTGTTTTGTAACTGTTACTCTCTCAACTCCGATGGGTGAACAAGGCTGTTCAAGCTGAAACGTTTCGTCGTAATGGTATTTATGTATAACTATGTGACCTTCAACTCTACACAGCTGCGGAACTCTTTCAAGGTAAGCTGTTGGCTCCTAGCCTTCTATCAATCTTTCCCCACCCAACACTAAACCAGCCTCTAGGCACTATCAACCCAAGCAGTTATTCCAGTTTTCTTTGTCATTGAAGAAAGGAACTGCACTCTATCTTTACGCTTCACTGTCGGTTTGGCCATGGTGTAACGTTTTCAGTACGACCAGGGTAACTGGGGCGTGATTACATTTAAATCTTCAATCTGTTGCACTTAGGCCTACCGGCCTTACCGGATGATAATCTGGCAAATGTACAAGCAAATATTTTGAATAAAATGAAATGAATCAGATTAAATATCGTAATGATTCTAAACAGCATCATGGAAGAAAGGAATTATTCCTATAATTCTCTGTGAATAATGAAAAAATTAACAACTGCTCTGTTTTGACGTTCAC
Source organism: Sweltsa coloradensis (assembly GCA_024449915.1). Taxonomy (NCBI): domain Eukaryota; kingdom Metazoa; phylum Arthropoda; class Insecta; order Plecoptera; family Chloroperlidae; genus Sweltsa; species Sweltsa coloradensis. The sequence continues at coordinate 22,153 of JAMZAV010001319.1, forward strand.
AAGTTTATTGTGTTGAATCCTGAGTCACAGTACGATTTGAAGCTAAAAAATATAGAGTAAAATAATTGTTGCACAATCTGGTAAAGTAGGCCCTATATCTTAAAGTTCAGATTCAGTAATGGATATGGGAAAAACTTTCATGATTAAGGCAAGCTGCGGCAGGTAGTAGCGCAAAATACACGGGAGTTCTCGTGATCCAAGATCACTATCGAAAGCCGCGTTGAAATTTAATGTAACATGTTTGGAATAAGTATAAACAATAATTGGACTCATCATGTTCTTTTAGTAAATTAATATATTAAATTAAAGGAAAAGCAATATTTCGGATACTTTCAGTACCCTTCAAAAGGCAACAAACCAAACAAAACATAAAACTCCGTCTCCCAGCCAAGGTCGACACATCTAACAAACACGGCCATCTTGATCTCAATAAAAAAATACATATTCAAATAAAAAATAAAAAATTATACCACAATCATGCCCACAATAGTTCTATGGCTTGGGGACAAACTCTTTCCAAATCGCCGGGAAATCAATGCTGGGAGCACTGATAACATCATCAGCCACAGACATCAAGGCAGCCTCCTTCAGCCTCCGTCTATGCGAATTTGCTTCATGTAGAATGATTGAAGCGTCATGCCAGTTCACATAATGGTGATGTTCATAGACATGCTCCGCTAGTTTTGAGGAGTATACCTTGTGTTGTGCAACGTTGTTTTTATGTTCCTTTAACCTGACTTCCAGAGGCCTCTTGGTTTCTCCAATGTAGATAGCACCACAATGACATGGAATTGAGTAAACTGCATTTTTCGACGATTGTGATACGTTCAAGGGCTTGGTTTTTGTTAATATACTTCTTAAAGTTCTGGAAGATTGAAAAACTATATATATAATGTATATATATGTATACTCCTCAAAACTAGCGGAGCACGTCTATGAACATCACCATTATGTGAACTGGCATGACGCTTCAATCATTCTACACGAAGCAAATTCGCATAGACGGAGGCTGCCTTGATGTCTGTGGCTGATGATGTTATCAGTGCTCCCAGCATCGATTTCCCGGCGATTTGGAAAGAGTTTGTCCCCAAGCCACAGAACTATTGTGGGCATGATTGTGGTATATTTTTTTTTTTATTTGAATATATATTTTTTATTGAGATCAAGAAGGCCGTGTTTGTTAGACGTGTCGACCTTGGCTGGAAGACGGAGTTTTATGTTTTGTTTGGTTTGTTGCCTTTTGAAGGGTACTGAAAGTATCCGAAATATTGCTTTTCCTTTAATTTAATATATTAATTTACTAAAAGAACATGATGAGTCCAATTATTGTTTATACTTATTAAACCTAACTGTTCTAAGAATCTCAGTAGTTATAAAAAGAAAATTTAAAAAAAGTGTTTAGAATGCTTAAAAACCCTCTTGGACACTAGATCTCAAGTCTCCCACAGTATGGCTTAGAAAAGCAAGCATTTATTGTTAATACAAACTTCTCAATACAAAACACACAAAAAAACAGTCATTGGAATTTGGAATATGTAATTACTAATTAGGTTACATGTAGCTACATATTTTGTCAAGTAGGCCTACTTAAGCCCTATTGCCACCTTTTTCAAAATTCAAGACGGGTCAAAGCTAAGGCGAGATTTTTACTAGTGTCGTACGATTACTTACATAGGCCTATGAATGTAAAGAACTACCATGAAATTGAAAATGACATATTGTAGCTTACTGTATGCCCATTTGCACTCAATGGGAAAAGAACATAAGGAAACATAATGCAGCCATGGCAAATCAATACTCACAGGAAAAACAAGAAGAGGAAATATTTTTCTTTTCTGGCAAATCAATACTCATAGAATGTCAAGAAGTGTATTGAAATTGAAAATTTAATATTTTTGTCACTTAAGCTCTTTTGCCGCCATATATCAACGCACGGGTCAAAGCTTTAGAAGAAACCACCATTGTAAAATAATTAAAAAGCACTTTTTACAAATCAACCCGACCGTTGTGTTTTGTACTGTACTTTTCAACTCCGATGGGTGAACAAGCTGTTCAAGCTGAAACGTTTCGTCGTAATGGTATTTATGTATAACTATGTGACCTTCAACTCTACACAGCTGCGGAACTCTTTCAAGGTAAGCTGTTGGCTCCTAGCCTCCTATCAATCTTTCCCCACCCAACACTAAACCAGCCTCTAGGCACTATCAACCCAAGCAGTTATTCCAGTTTTCTTTGTCATTGAAGAAAGGAACTGCACTCTATCTTTGCGCTTCACTGTGGGTTTCCATGGTATAACGTTTTCAGTACGACCGGGGTAACTGGGGCATGATTACATTTAAATCTTCAATCTGTTGCACTTAGGCCTACCGGCCTTACCGGCTGATAATCTGGCAAATGTACAAGCAAATATTTGAATAAATGAAATGAATCAGATAAATATCGTAATGATTCTAAACAGCATCATAGAAGAAAGGGAATTATTCCTATAATTCTCTGTTAATAATGTAAAAATTAACAACTGCTCTGTTTTGACGTTCACAAGTTTATTGTGTTGAATCCTGAGTCACAGTACGATTTGAAGCTAAAAAATATAGAGTAAAATAATTGTTGCATAATCTGGTAAAGTAGGCCCTATATCTTAAAGTTCAGATTCAGTAATGGATATGGGAAAACTTCCATGATTAAGGCAAGCTGCGGCAGGTAGTAGCGCAAAATACACGGGAGTTCTCGTGATCCAAGATCACTATCGAAAGCCGCGTTGAAATTTAATGTAACATGTTTGGAATAAGTATAAACAATAATTGGACTCATCATGTTCTTTTAGTAAATTAATATATTAAATTAAAGGAAAAGCAATATTTCGGATACTTTCAGTACCCTTCAAAAGGCAACAAACCAAACAAAACATAAAACTCCGTCTCCCAGCCAAGGTCGACACATCTAACAAACACGGCCATCTTGATCTCAATAAAAAATACATATTCAAATAAAAAATAAAAATTATAGTACCACAATCATGCCCACATAGTTCTATGGCTTGGGGACAAACTCTTTCCAAATCGCCGGGAAATCAATGCTGGGAGCACTGATAACATCATCACCCACATACATCAAGGCAGCCTCCTTCAGCCTCCGTCTATGCGAATTTGCTTCATGTAGAATGATTGAAGCGTCATTCCAGTTGACATAATAGTGATGTTCATAGACATGCTCGCTAGTAGACCCTTGTTCAAAAATTCTCAGATTTTTAGGAATGCTAGTTGAAGGTGTATATTTACACGTGTGTTGCGTTACTTTTTCCAAAAAGTGCTTGGTTACGCCTAAAAAAAATCGCGAAAAACAGGTAAATGTTAAAATATTCCCCAAAAGTTAACAAATTTTATTTAAAAAACAAGGACAATTTTGGAAAAAGTACTCAACACACGTTCATTGGACGTCTTTACTGAGTAGAATAAAAAAAAAATTATAAAGATATCTCAATTGTGTCGTTAGATACGATGGAAGTACGAAACCACTGCAACACACCGAAATAATACAGGGTCCAGTAGAGCCTTAAGTCCAAATCAGAAGTTAAAAAACTTCTGACTATGGCGGGAATCGAACCCTGGACCTTCTGCATTGGAAGCAGATACGCTAACCACAAGACCAACGAGCCACACAATTATGGTCAACTGTGCGAGCTTGTGTGCAAATTTTCAGAGAGTACCGAATTTTGTCTGGGTTGAAAGTTGAAACCTATTAGTCCCTATAGGCCTAGGTAGCCTATCTTTTAAACTAGGGAAACGCCAAAGTCGTTGTTAGACGAGTGAGAGAGCCATGTGTTGAGTACCCGGGAACATTTGCATTTTAGTTAGATAATTATATTGTGGTATAAATAATAGTGTTTTTAAATTTAGTTTGTATAAGAACACGTCAACTGTAAGGCCATAATGCGCCACTCTAGCCTATGATAGGCTAGGGAGGCCTATAGGTAGGGGGAAGAAAAGTAATGTTAGTAAGTACTCAACACATGGCTCACTCACTCGTCTAACAACGACTTTGGCATTTCACTAGAGAGCTCGCCTCTAGTTTCGAGGAGTAATCTACTCCTCTACTTACCAGCTGACGTTTGTGAAATAGAGTTCGTTTAGGCGCGAGCCATGCTCTTGGCCAAATGTCCTAACAAGCCTACCGAAGTGTACGCCTATATCTTGACTGCCTAGCGCCTTTGACATTTAAGAAAACAAAATCAAAATATGTGTTGATAACCACCGACTTGGTGATTTTTTATCCGCCACCGAAATCATTGTTTTTTATTTAATTTATATAACCATGGCTGTGGCCTTCTATACTTATGGTAAATGTAAACATTTGCAATCTAGATTTAAATTTTTATTTCTTGTGAGCTTAAATCGCAATGGATATTGCTCATTTTGTTAGCAGTTCTCAGTTACCTGGTCACGGATGTGTGTTTAAAATTTCAGCTCAATCTATTTGGCCGTTCGGCCGTATGAGCCCGGACAAACAAACATACATTGGACAATGCTCACGGTCAAGGCCCGATCGAGTATAGCATTAGGAAAGACTACGTTCGCTGCGCTCACTCGTCTAATTAGGAAGTCTGTTTATTGGGTTGGCCTACCTGAGATCTAAGTAAACTGTTCATTGATAGTGGTAGTGCACAGCAGTCTTACCGTTCATACTCCAGGCTCCAGCTGTCCGTTGTTGACTGATCCCCTCGTTTCTTCTTGTGTGCGTTGTCCGCCTCTTGCCACCACTCCCAAGGAGATCCTCGTAGACAAAACTATAAACATATAAACCACGTGTCAGACTATGTCTCATCATACCATCAACACAAGCTGCCACACATAACGTATCAGACACAACACCTACGATCGGGAAGTCTGGCAACCCTACCTAGGCCCTACAGGTGGTTTTTCTTACCTCCATAATAATACTGATCAACCGACTTCAGCCTTGACCAACATCGGCATGGGAGTGCGGAACCAGGTGGACGTTCAGTTTTCCAGAAACTGCTTTGGACACGACTGTAAATTGAAAACACAAGAAGTTAAGTCAACCCCAATGGCTCAGATCTAGAGGATTATGGGTGGTTCATGAAATATAAAATATGGTAGGGCTAGGCTGTAACTAGATAGGCCTACCTATGCCTACAAAAGCTATTATAGGATAATGTGGATTATTTAATACAAGGCCACGTAACTTATAGGAATATTTCATAACTGTAAAAAGGTCATAATGCATCTCCTTTAAAGGATAGTTATTAGTTATTACCTACACAAAGGCACCGCTCTAGCCCAGGGAATGTGAGGAGGGCAGATAGGCAGGGAGACAGTAGAACGGTAGTTTCTCATGTCGTTGTCGTCTTTGTCCTTGGTTGAGTCGCCATCAGGGTTGGTCTGAGGAATGCCAGAGCTCGCCTCTAGTTCCAAATAGTATTGTATTCCCCTACTGGTTTAACAAGGATAATACGTGATAATCTCCCTATGCAGTGTTCTCCCCAAAGCCGGTTCTAAGCCGGGCGGCCCGGCATAGCTCTACTCCCCCTTTCCCCACAAACGGAAAAATTTAGTTAGGGCCCTAGTTTTATAGTTTAGTATTGCCTACGTAATATATATATTTCTGACTCCTGTTTCCAACTTGAGTTAGGTCAGGGGGTGGCTATAGCCACCAATTTTCTAGGGCCTTTTATGAGTTGTTAACACCGGCTTGCCAGGCCTGTCATGTCCTCTTCAGGTTCACTCGCACTTCTTCCCACCAGCTCACGCCATCCACTTCTGTCTTCCCACAGTTTCCTTGCTTCGACTTCTTCCCACTTCTCACCTCTTTCCTGTATATCATTTCTTATTTGATCTTTCCACTTCTCTCTTGGTCTACCGACTCGTCTTTTAACTTTGTCCCCACTTTCAAATTCTGTCCTTGGAATTCTTTCTTCTCCCATTCTTCTGACATGTCCATACCATCTCAACCTTTCTCATCCAATTTTGAATAATAGCTTCTCAACTCCAACTTTTGTCCTGATTTCTTGGCTTCTAATTTTGTCTAACTTCGATATTCCGGCTATGCTTCTTACGAACTTCATTTCAGCTGCTTGAATCCTACTTGCATCGACGGCTCCTAGTGTCCAGGTCACTGAAGCATATGTAAGGATGGGTAGATAGTATACCTTGTACAATAACACCTTGCATTCATTAGGGAAATCCTCGTTCCAAAGTAACTTCCTTACTTGCTGATAAAAGGATTCTGCCTGGGCCACCCTTTTACTGATCTCACTTCCCATCTTTGCCTCCTTTGTGATAATGCTAACTACGTACGCAAACTCTTCTGCCTCTTCCAGTTCCTCATCTCCAATTTTAATTTTCTCTCTAGTTACTTTACTTGTTCCTTTCTTTCTAGATTTTTCCATCACAATAGTTTTACTTTTTCCTACACTGATCTTTAGTCCAAATTCTTCTGTAATCTGAAACTGCTTTTGAAGAAAAACACAACTATTTCAAAGTCAAGCCTTGCCTAATCCCAAAAATAAAGTATTTGTGAAGTATACAAATAAAATCATGACATTTTGATGCTCCTTAACATTGACATCACATCTGACAAGGTTGGCATTATAAACAGCTGGAAGTGGAACTTTGGACACTCTATTACCAACAAGGCAAAAAAAAACTTTCGTAATCATAGGCCTAATTACTTAAAATCATTATTTCGTTAAAATACTGACTCTGTGGGACAAACGACTTTATGCACAGCTTATAAAATGTTGATATATGTGATAATACATCACGATAACATGACCAAATACGGTAGACTTTACCTAATGTCAGTTGTGTTTTAATTGTCAACGTGGGCGTGCGTGTTCTCGCTTGACCTTGACGACCGCCAGCTTAGGCTATCTGGTTCCACCTTTAGCCATTAACATCAAATGATTACTAAATTCGCGCATGCAATAACTTCTTATTGTTTCTGTTTGTGCATTGCCATGCTACACAAGCTAAAACGTAAAATACTTCATCGCATCTAAAACATAATGTAAAGCATAAATTGAAACGCCAAATCGCCATCTTGAAAAGGTCAGATTGACGCTTCAATTTGGTACACTCGAGCGTGTGCGGACGAATTGGAGACTGGAGATCTAGCCTACTACTATAGACGTTAAATATCATTGTATGTAGGCCCCTACTTACCTAGTTGAATAGCTACAAGGGGAGTATCACTTCTCTAAACTAGAGGCGAGCTCTGTCAGTTGATGTCGGGGACCCCTCCCTCCGTGGACCTCTTGATGATAATGACAGTTTACAAACAAAGAGAAGGAAAATGACGACCACAAACTATTGAGAACCCCCCCCCCCCCTTTCTCTCCCTACCTGTGGCAGGTTGCGACCAGCATAGGAATTTCCTCCCCATATGCCCTCTTGAGGCTAGTGTGAGTTTATGACTAACGGCTGGATTCAAATAGGGCTTAAGGTCTCGGCTCGGCCCATTTGATTTTATTTCATAAATCCATGGCCATGTAGGCTACCTAGGCCTACATAGACTACCATACAAATATCACACACACAAAAGCGCCTTGGTTTGAATCACCTTCAAATAATTTTATTTGGGATTTGCCCATAGGCTATATCACTAGGTCCATACCTACAAAGTGCATTCTTACAAGCCAGTTGCAGAGTTTATAATACTAGGGAAACGCCAAAGTCGTTGTTAAACGAGTGAGTGAGTGAGCCAAGTGTTGAGTACCCGGGAACATCCCCTTTCCTCCCCTTATACCTAAGGATCTAGCCCAGTATGAGGAATGATACCGGGTACTCAACACATGGCTCACTCACTCGTTTAACAACGACTTTGGCGTTTCCCTAGTTATTTAAATTGAACATTTGAAATGCGAATCGTGTTCAAAACGTATTAGCGTGAAACATTCACAAATTTCCAAGATAAAACAAAATCACCTAAGTTTTATTTCCCATTTAACACCCCTCAAAAATAATATGTGGGTTTAAAAATATAAAAAAGTTCGAGCTAACGGGTATCGAACCCCAACCCTCCGTACGGTAGTCTGAATGCTTACCAATAGGGTCATTCCATATCCGATCAACCTAGCTTTTTTCGTGACCAACTCCGATCTTGATGAAAATTTGCAGAGGTGTAGTGTTATATAGGATAACTAACAATACAAAATTTTAGCTCTCTAGGTCAACCCCTTTAGGAGTTACAGGGGGTTAAGTTAGGGGCAAAAACCCAAAATTGGGTACGCACACACATTTTGGATTTGCTATATCTCTGGAAGTAATTGACTTAGAGAGCTGGGGTTTGGTGTTTTGTTTTTGTTTTGAAATGAGCTTTAAAGTATGAGGGAAGCAGTCAATGCTAAATTTAATTTTGCCTTTAGTTTTGTGAAATTCATTCTTTAGCCCCCCATAACTTAAAAAATGGTATTTTAATTTTTTCAAAAAAATTTGATGACAATACTGCATGTATTTTCTTTATATGTTCCAAGTTTTAAGTTGGGATCATGATGGGATCAGAAGTTATGATTTTTTTAAGAAAAGGTTGTGTGCAAAATTGCTACTAATTGTGTAGAGCCTAGTTCAAATTTCTTAACGTAGGCTTAGATTATATTACCAAGTTCAAAATATACATAACACAATTTCAAATTATAACTGAAGCTTACCTATCTCAGCTACCACCAGTTTAACTTCTGTTTTCCCACCATTCAAGCTGCTGTGTAGCAGCAGCTTTTTCTTCTTCTGTCATCAAGTAAGTTCGTCCAGTTTCTGTCCGTGGATCTATTTTTGTTAAGATGTTTTCTCGTGGAACTTGCAGTATATCTGGCCTTTGGGGGAAGGTGAATGATGTTGCAGGACCATGAGGTTGTAGAAAACTGACTGTAACTTCTTCTTTTGATTTGTCTACGGATAATACACAGGCTGGCCACCACTTTCCATCATACACACATGTGACAAATCCCACAATGTCGGATAGTTCAAGAAGTTGGCTTTCGTTACCTTTAGTCACAAGCTCTTCTTGGCTTCTTCTGACCTTGAAAAGTGTTTTATCAGTATTTTATTTTTGAAATGGGTATAGCTGCATGGAAGCTTTGGGTTCCAGGAATTGTACGTGCTTGTAGAAAACGATTTTGTAAGAACTTCTCTTCAGCACTGTGGTCTTCATTGGTACAATACTGAAAAGATATACCCAAAATATTTTCTTTTGCGTAATCATACAGTTGTCGAGGTGTTGTGATCTGGTTATCATGTGTCCTTTGAAGGCTGGCGCGTGCTGCAAGCCGTTTGATAGTCCCACCAATTCCATCACTTGCTCCCTTACCATGCGATGTGGCAGAATAATGCCATTCTGCTATAAAACCAAAGTCAGTTTCATGGAAACACAAGTTCACAAAGTTTTTTTCTATTTTTGTATTGCGACGCTGCTCCGTCAGAAAAGTAATAAATTTTTTTGGGCACGATAGCGAATTTTAGAGTGAGAAAATCTATCAGTTTGCGTTGAAATAAGTGTACAGCAATAGTGTTGTGCACAAGGCATTCGGATATCACAGCAAAACTAACATTACAGACAGTGTCCTCTTCTTTATAATATGCTACAAAGGGGTGAATCGTAGCTTGAGCATTATTCCAATGGAATCCCTGTGCGGCATCTTGGAGGACAAAAGAATAATTTTCAGAAAAATCACAAATGACCAGGAACTCCCCTGGCTTTAGTTTTTCCTTTAGTTCAGACTGAAATGCAGATTGTTGGCTTGCTATGAAGGAATGGCATTTAAGTTTTTCAAGTTTATCACACAACACATCTAAAAAATCATCAGCGGATTTTGACAGTGTTTCTAAATTTGTCCTATCAACTGAAATCCATTGTTTATAAACAATGGTGTCTATCATTTGGTCATCTATCAAGTTTGTTAGACGATCTCTGAGTTTCTGTATGCCAGGGCACAAAGTGCACTTGTTTAAGTAACAGGATGGAGTGGGCGTGTTACAAATAATAACGGCAATACAATCCTTATATGTTTTCAGTGGTGTCTCATCATTTTTTGTAAGCTCTTCTATTTTTACTCCCTGAAGCATTAGTTTTGCATTTTGATGAATCGTGCATACACATACATTATGTGATCCACTTGCATCAACTAATACACAGTTTTTAGGACGAAGATCCGCAAATTTGGAAAATCCATTTTGCAGCCAGGGAATTTATCTTTGAATAAGCAATATATTTCCTTTAAGTTGCTTAGAAGGAGACGTTTCTGGATGTGCTCTCTTCGATCACCAATCTTAACTGAAACAAAATCTTTCATTCCAGGCATTTGGCGGCTTACCTCGTCGCTTTCATAGAATGACTTGACCAGATTAGCAGTTTCTTCATCTAGAGTATTACCTGGCCTGGGATTTGGCGTTGATAGAATTCCCTTTTCGGCAACTAGCTTTTTTGCTGTGCGCACCATAAAGTTGGTAGCCCCAAACTCTTGTTCTATTTTCTTATTAGTCCAACTTTTGGTAGTATTGTTAAAAGTTGAATTTTTTCACTTCTGTTGTTTGATGATTTGAATTTTTCTTTAAGTTGTACAATAACTTCTTCTTCTGCTGCTCCTTCATTGCTACTCTCTTCAGATGGAATATATAAAAGCTTTCTTTTAAAAGCTTTTTCTACTCGTTTCATCTTTTCTTTCGGATATTTTTTTTGGCTTAATCGTTTCTTCTCCACAGGAGATTCACCAAGGTTCTGTAAGCTCTCATTCAAAGATGATAAAGCCAATTCTTTATCCAGTTCTTCTATGGTTGAGTCTGGTTCATTGCTTGGTCCTGACTGAAGTACTTCTTGTTTTCTTCTTCTATGAATTCTTGAAGTTTTCCCAATTCTCTACGACAAATGTTGCAAATCTTCCCGTCGATTGGCAATGTGGGAAGCTTGTTAGTCATCCATTCTAATACTGGTCGGAGACTTTTCTGTTTAGAAGAATGATTCGCTTTGTTGAAAGGGTTGCAACAATTTCTCCAAACAAATTTCTCACTCATGATTATTAAAATAACAACGCGTGCATTTACAAAATGTTCATTTTACACCCAACACTGTGTGAACACTTAACACTGCTAACAACTATTAAAATAATCCAATGTCACGGCAACTAAATACACTTGTTCACAGATTGGAAACAAAATTAAAATAGTAGGCCTAGATGTTGACAAGACAACTACTTAGCTTTGACTGAAACTGGGTAAATCCCTCTTCACAGAACAGTGAATTGGGGTATTCCCCTAGTGAAGGTAGGTTTTCCCATTGCAATGCAAGTTTTATACTTGGAAGATAAATGCATGATAATTGTAAGAGGCAGCTCTAGTTAATACCAAGCACTTAATATGTTGATTGGAAAATAAAATAGGTAAAGCAAAATCTATACGCAGCAAAATTTGAATATAAAACAAGACAATTTTGCTCGTAACTATTTCTTCAAAAATTCATAACTTCTGATCCCATCATGATCCCAACTTAAAACTTGGAACATATAAAGAAAATACATGTAGGATTGTCAACAATTTTTTTTTTTAAAATTAAAATACCATTTTTTAAGTTATGGGGGGCTTAAGAATGAATTTCACAAAACCAAAGGCAAAATTAAATTTAGCATTGACTGCTTCCCTCATACTTTAAAGCTCATTTCAAAACAAAAACAAAACACCAAACCCCAGCTCTCTAAGTCAATTAATTCCAGAGATATAGCAAATCCAAAATGTGTGTGCGTACCCAATTTTGGGTTTTTGCCCCTAACTTAACCCCCTGTAACTCCTAAAGGGGTTGACCTAGAGAGCTAAAATTTTGTAATGTTAGTTATTGTATATTACACTAGACCTCTACAAATTTTCATCAAAATCGGAGATGGTGAGGTATATTTTGCACATTTCTGGGTTGATCGGATATGGAATGACCCAATAGGTCATGCAAGCCACGTTGCTATCGTCCCACTAGCTGCTACTAAACAAATGCGATCGATATTTTAAAAATCACATTTTTATTTATTGTAGGATTAAATCGCAATGGATGTAGCTGATTTTGTTAGCAGTTCTCAGTAAACTCGTAGTCGTACCGGATGTCTGTTTGAAATTTTAGCCCAATCTGTTCAGCGGTTCGGCTGATTTTCGACGGACAGACAGACAGAATCACAGAATGAGAGCCGTTCGAGTTGAATGGAGACACTCGGTCGCTCCGCTCCCTCGTTTAATAATAGACCTAAACAACCTATGCTGGTACCGGTAGTAGGCCTAGCCTAGATAAGCATCAATCACAAAGCCACTTTGAAGTGTAGGTAAGCTACTAGCCTATCACGTAAGTCAAGGCGGATTGGTTCCCTCAGAATTGGTCAGAAGGCGCTTTGGCTAGCTAGGCGGGCCTAGTAATAAATTATCAAAGTCTGGGTAAATACGTAGTATAGCGGACGTGGGTTTGGCTAATACTCCACCTACAAAACTTTTAACGTCGCTTTTTTAAATATAAAGGACTTTTCAACGGAAAAGTACTTTCGCTTAAAATAGCGACGTTAAAGGTTCAGAAGGTAGGCCTACTTTAGATTTAAAACAGCGACGTTTAAGGTTTTGTAGGTGGAGTATTAGCCCCTATAATACCCACGTCCGCTATACTAAGTATTTACCAAAGTCTGCAATTAGCTATAACCAAGACATCTTCATTCAATGCACATTGAACGTGTGTGATGGGGCCTCCGCCTCCCCATAGCGGTACTCTTTCGGTTGGTATGGACAGTTTTTTTTATGTGTACCTACAAAACCTTTAACGTCGCTATTTTAAATCTAAAGTACCTACAAAACCATTAACGTCGCTATTTTAAATCTAAAGTACCTACTGATAAAAAACTGTCCATACCAACCGAAAGAATTCCCCTATAGCCACGTGGTCTCCGACAGGGTACGGCCCTAGGCCTAGTTGGGGAAAACTAGGTAGGGCCTAGGCCTAATTCTATTCATTTAAGCTTAAGTGAATGTGATCTTGAACTAGGCTTGGCCTAGGCGGCTAGGCCTAAAGGACACTCTACAACAGCCCGGGAACAAGGTCGGAAAACATTGGCTCTAGGCTACCATTTAAACATTGCCCGGTAAACTTTAACGGTCACACCCTAAGGCCTACCTAGGCCCCTATTGGCCTAAGACTAGGCTCTTGGCCTGAATGGAGAGAAGTTGAGCAGTAGGGCCTGGGGGAGACCTTGTGAAGAACATGGGGGGAGTAATTATGCCGATAACGGTTTTCCGAGAAAAAATGCATAAAATGTTTCCAACTTTTCACAGTACCTATGTGTAATTGATAGTCCTTAATTCATTTTCAGCTAGGCCCTACCGCATTACGATCTTTTCACTGTTACTAATGTTTTTCGTCTTTTTACCTGTGTAAATTGTGCTGTCACTGTACGTAGACCACCATGCTGGTTTGGAAAGCGCTATCTCCTCCGCTACGTCTCTTCCGCTGCGTACGCAGCGTAAGAAAGTATTTTTGTTTAAAATAGCGACGTTAAAGGTTAAAAAAGGTATTTTTGTTTAAAATAGCGACGTTAAAGGTTTTAAAGTATTTTTTTGTAACTAAAACGGCAACAAACGATGACGACATAGGTAATAGCACGCCGTGTTCACGTAAAAAATTAATTAGTTTTTCACTATCCCGAGTTTGCAAAAACAAACCTTCAAACCTTTAACGTCGCTATTTTAAACAAAAATACCTTTTTTAACCTTTAACGTCGCTATTTTAAACAAAAATACCTTTTTTTACCTTTAACGTCGCGATTTGAAACAAAAATACTTTTTACGCTGCGTACGCAGCGGTAGAGACGTGTCAGAGGAGATTACGCTTTCCAAATCAACATGGCGATGTAGCATGTGGACGCACAAATGACGGCTCAATTTCCACTAGTGAAAAGATGAAAAACATTGTTTACAAAATTAAAAACCATAATGCGGTACCTGAAAATGAATTAAGGAACATTAATTACACACACTGGAATATGGAAAGTAAATTTTTTCATATTTTTTCTCGGAAAAACCGTAAACGGCATAATTACCCATGGGGGAAATATGTGAGCAAAGAGATAATGGAACAAGGGGATCAGAAATATTAAGTGGAGTGACGGGCACAACAGAGGAGGATTTGATTAATTAAGTTTAAGGGCGCGTCAACCGTTAGGTCATAATGCGCCACTCCATAGACATCCTATATAATACTATAGGTGTTAAGATATCTATGCGCCACTCTAGCCTAGGGGGTATGGGGAGGAAACTCCCATGCCGCTGGCTAGGAAAAAGAATCTAACATAACCTCAAAATTTCCATTCATGAATTCTAGCCTAGGCTGTGGGGTTTAGGCGGGCTTAAGTCTTAAAAGTAAGCTAGTATGGCTAAATGATATAAACCTAAACCAATAAGGTGTTTTCACAATACATACCACAATTTTCATAGCCTACCTTATTAAAAAACCAGGCAAATTTTCACAAAAAATGAAAATGTGCGAATTTTCAATGGCGTCACAAGCGCAAAGCGCAACAAAAATCCACCGCCTGCAAAATACAAAATGCGTATGAAGTCCAGATTCCAGTCGGCAGTGCTGGCGCCTAATTTAAAATACAAAATAAATAAAATCCTACCCAAGATGTTTAAAATTTCCTTCAATTTTTATATATTCCGAAGATGTCGGAGGTTGGTAAAGGTAGCTCAATACAGTTGCATTCAAATGTTTTGTATTCATTGTTTTGGGCCTAAAATAAGCGTCAAATCAAAAACATTTAATAACGAGTAAAAATTCTGAATACATAAATTTGCAGGGCAGATTAAAGGTTATTAGCAGAGAGCTCAGCACAAAAATCCTGGGCCTTGCATGAAATGGCAAGCTAAATATCTATTAAAATCCCAAAGCTGATGCTGCTGGTGTGGAACCCCACTCCGAATCATCAGGACGCCGCTAAACTCAACAAATAAATTTCATTTGGGGCAACTAGTTGACAAGTCAAGAGATACTTTGTAATATTTTTAAAATATCTTAACTTAATTTTTAATCTAGAATAGAAAATGTACTGCCAATGGGTAGCATGATCAACTGTACTGTATGCAGTAAAGAAATGAAATGAAATGAGTTATGAATGTACATGGCAACAGAAAAGTTATTGGGTCCACCATGAGCCGTCAACAAATTGTCAAACTTGGTAATTTTCGGGCTAGCCCATGAAAAAAATAGCATGGAATAGCATGGGGACGATCTTTATGCCCGTAACCTTGGAGTTTATCCATAAAATATTAACCATTGACGCTCTCATCAGCCTTTTCTGTAAATCCGGTATATTTTGTTTGTTTTTTTTCATTTGGGCAAGTGGTTCAGACAAAATATTACACTGATTACCAAGAAGGGGTGTGATTTCGTAATGCATATTTTTTTGTGTTTCAGTATATTTGTGCACAGTTTTAAGGCACGATGTTATAATATGAATGACCATTTCAGCTTGGTACAATGTTATAGAACCTATTGATATATGTGGAACAAAAAATAAGCATGTTAAAATCAATGTTAAAACTGATAGGAAATTTACGAAAATGTTAAATTTACAAATTTCGGATCATAAAACATAATTCGTTTAAAATCTTTTACAACTAACAAGATATAGTTTTTTAATCGGAGTGTAGACTCTATCGTTGAGTGAATAATATATACTATTCACTCAACGGTATTATCGTTGGGTGTCGTATCATGCTATTATAGATTGTGTGTTAAAATATCATGTTTTGGGGGTAAGGATGGTTATACTCAAAGGTAATAGCCTTTAACAGTGTTATTAATATAGGCACGAACTATTTGTATTTATACTTTCCACACTCACTTCACACACATACACTCAAACATACGTACAGCACCACACATACGTTCATGTTTATGAATCACAGACACATCCTACTGATGAGTATACCGAACTAGTAGGTCCACTATCTTCATTGATAACAAGATTAAACTCTGTCCAGGGACACCGGAATGTGCAGTGATGATATCACTCGCTACTTGTAGATAAGCCATCCATAATCGCGCTCTGCGTCTGACTGAGAAATGTATGTTGAAGCCCCACAACCAGGGTCGAGACATTTTGACGGCCCGAAGAAAACTGTGGGATTTTCAACGACAGGGTCTAGACTTCGAGGCCCGGGCAGGGCGGGTGCTGCAAGGACAAACACAGAATGTTTTTTAGTACAATCGAAGAAATATTTTTATGAATATCGTACTTTTACGATTTTTTTCGATTTTTAATGGATATTTCCGTGATATTTGGCTCGCGACCGGGCAAACGACTATTCCGATCTTGATGAAACTTTATGGGAACGTTTACAATCACTGAAGTTATGTTGTGATTTTAGAGACATTTGAAGAAATATTTCTCATAGAAATCGTACTTTCACGATTTTTTTCACCAATTTTTAATACGATATTTTCCTGATATTTGGACTGATTCTGACCAAACGGGTGGGGATACAACGTTCATAATATTTTACATTGACATAAATATTATGGTAATATAGTGCCTTTTGAAAGAAAAAGTTGAAAAAGTTAGTCAAAATTCATAGAAATAAAGGTTTTAATATAGGCCTTTTACAGGTGTATAATTAACAAGTAACACGGTAACTATAGAAACAATAATGAGATCCCACTTAAAATCGTAATCTTTGGACATAAATAATAAATAAAAAGCTCATCCATCAACGCGACTGGAAAAAGCGTTCGCGAAGCGGCCTAAAAATGTGGATGTTTGTTTTGCACAACGCGTGTGAAGTGTGAACGCTTGCACGGGTTTACTCGATGGCTGGGCGGTCGAGCGACATGTGCGCGGGGGGGTGGGGGAGGGGGTGCTGTGACGTTCGCGCTACGGTGCACGGAGGGGAACAAAACACCAACACTTGTCACGTCGCGTTACAGATAACGTTGTATCCACTGTGGCGGGTTGAGGGGAAGAAAACTTGCTGGCATTGCGATCAGGGTGCGAATTGACGACTCGACAGAGGGGTGATGGTGTAGTAGTATCTGCGTGGGCTGAACGGGGTCTGGGCGAAGCCCCAGTCGGCGGAGGCAAATTTTTCTGGGGGTATTGTTGCCCTCGAGATGGCCTTAGAAGTGTTCTGAGGTATTATTTTGAAAAGTATTTGAAACGATTTGAGTCCATGTTCGGGAGGACAATTTGCCGACAATACAATGCCGACAGGGACAAAGAGTCTATTGTGTTGGTTTATTAATGTACAAATACTTTCTGGCTAAGAATATTGTGTAAATGGACGCATTATTTATTAACATTACTAGATAAAGTCACTTTATATGAGATGAGATGAGATAGGTTTTCAGAGGTGGGGATTTAGCCATCCCCGGCGGGGATACCTTTCAGTAAAACAGAGCAATGGATGACATTACCAGAGGGGGAAAATCCCCCTCATCCCCCCGTCAACTCGCACCCTGATTGCGACGCATATGTAATAATCCTAAATCCAACCTGCAAGTTTCAGTTTAAAAGGAGGCAAAATAAAACCAATTTAAATATGAAATAATAACGAGTTTCAAACACAACATTTCTCCCAAGTATACGCGTTCTTTAGTTCCAAAAAGATCAATATCCAAGTAAGAACTTGGTCCAACTCTTTGAATAGTCCAAGCCCATATATCGTCCAGTTATAAACGTCCATTTATGAATGTCCATGACTATTTTGTCTAATGATAAAAATCTAGGCAGAGATGAAAGTTTTTTAATCCACTAAAAAGTTGTAAATATATTGCTACATTTAGTTATTAAACGAGTGAGCGCAGCGAACGGAGTGATCTCCATTCAACTCAAACGGCGCTTATTCTGTTAGTCTGCGTGCGTGCGTGTGTGTACGTTGAAAATCAGCCGAATCGCTGAACAGATTGCGCTGAAATTTTAAACAGACATCCGGTACGAGTTTATTGAGAACTGCTAACAAAATCAGCAAGATCCATTGCGATTTAAACCTACAAGAAATAATGAATTGAAAAATAGGCTTCCAATGTTTAGAAATTATTTTAACGACAATGGTTTAGATTTTGAAAATAATTTTTTTGTTTGTTATTCGCCTGGCCGTGAAATGACGTTTCATTTCATTTCATTCTTTATTCACAGATTCGTACATAGTAAAAATATACCCTCTCCTGAGAGAGAGGGAGTGAATAACTAGCACAGTAATTAGAATTAGAATATAAATAGTAATACAATAAAATATTTAAGAGAACAATTAATAAGAATAGATAAGATAAACATACATACGTTATGTGATGGACAAGAAGGAAGATGGGACACAAAATATGTTAGTTAAATTCAATTTTTGCAATAAGGAATTCCTCTAAGGAATAAAAAGGGTTATGAATGAGAAAAGATTTAATTTTAATTCTAAATGATGTTGGAGTATCGTTTTTGATGGATTGTGGAAATTTATTGTAAATTTTACTACAGAGGTAGCTTGGACTGTTTTTAAATAGGAGTGGTTTATTGCATTTGTTAAAAACATAGAGTTAGTACGCGTTTTATGAGAGTGGTTTATTGCATTTGTTAAAAACAGTTCAGGATGAGAGTGTGCAAATGTGGAAGCTGACAAAATTAATTCGGATGTAAGAGTCAATATATGAAGATTAGTGAAATGTGTCTTACATGAATGTCGCCTTGATATACCGGCGATTATTCTCACCGCCCTTTTTTGTATTATGAATATTCGTTTAGCATGACTTGAGATGCCCCAAAATAGAACTGCATATGAGATAATTGACTAAATGTATGAATGATATACCATGAGTAACGTAGAAGGGCTCACAAGAAGTTTTAGCCTTCGAAGCATGAAACAACCACGCGGTGCCAATGTCTGGATATGTGGAAGCCAGTCAAGGGACTCACTCACAGTAAGCCCTAGAATTTTTGCAGTAGGTTGCCTTGCTATACTCTTACCATCCAGACGAATAAGGGGGCTTAAGGGGTATTGCGATGCATTAGTATGAAAATTTAAGAAAATTGTTTTTATCGTTTGGATAGCCAGTCTACTAGACTTACAGTATGATGATATTTGTGATACTTGAGAATTTGCAGCTGATGTTAGCAACATTGAATTTACATTATGGGGGGCTATGAGGAGGGAGTTGATGTCATCAGCATATAAGGAGAGGAAAGATTTTACAATGTCCTGGAACTTCTCCATACTAAGAAGTTTGGGAAGACTGTTAATATTTATTACAAAAATAGAGGGCAAAGCGTAGACCCTTGGGGGACACCACTAGTTATTGGGAGTGGGTCAGATATTGAAGGAATGTGTGATTTCGATGACATTATTTTCACCGTTTGTTTGCGGTTAGTGAGAAATGACGTTATCCAACTGTGTGCAGGGCCGATAATGCCTAAGGAATGTAGTGTTTTGTGGAGAATTCCATGATCGATTGTATCAAAAGCTTTGCTCATATCAAAAAAGAGCCCAATGGCTTGATCTCCTCTGTCTAAAGCAGAGTAAAGCGATGAGAGATATGAAAAAATAGCTGTCGTCGTAGATTTCCCAGAACGGAAGCCATGCTGACTGTCATCTAGAATGTGATATTTATTGAGATAGGAGGTAAGTCGATTGTACATTACGAGTTCAAAGGTCTATCAAATGTTGCACGTCAAGGTACCCCCAAATTCCGCTCGTAGATTGAGTAAACCTTGCAATATTTTCACGTATTTCGTACTAGCTATGTTTACCATAGTAGGCCCTATTGCCACAGATGATGGACTACACTGCGTTATATCGATGGTGAAGAACCAATACCTTCTATCTGCCAAAATGAGATGTTGATGTCTATGGATACAGAAAATTATTTCGAATTTTTTAGTGCTAATAGCTCCTATCTAACAATGCTTAAACATCTCCAAAAGAGACATATAGTACTACCTTACATCAATTTCTCCTATCTGCCACCGCCAACTAGTTACTTTTTTATATCAGTTTTAATGCTCTCCTGAACAATTTGCTTTTTGGCAGATAGAAGGTATTGGTTATCACCATCGATATGCATTTCATAACATGTTTCATAATTTTTGAAATACAATCCAGAAATTACAAAATCTTTCCCGACCAGGGGATTGAACCCACGTCTTCCACATTTCGGCTATAAGGGCGCCTTAGCAAACTTAGCTGAAGATTATCAAACGGCTAGCTCTTCAACTGTAGAAGTTTGTTTATTTTTCGCACAACAGGCTACAAATTTCAGAATAATATGTTCTCAACACTATGACACATCTCCAGTATAAAGTAGGCCAAAATTAGTTCAACGGAAGTTGGTCAAAACAAAAGACTAACGCAAACTTGTGAAAAAAACCTAAAACACACTTAAATATCTGTATCTTTGGCATTTTATGGGTTAGAGTCTTGAAATTGGTCATAAAAGTTGTGAATTAACAACATCTATTAGAATTTGCAAACAAAATATCAAAATATTGTATTTTAAGAGTCGCAAATTAATAAAAAGTGTCAAAAATTACAGTAAAAAATTATTTACCGCACTTTGTTCAATTTTAAATGCATTTTTTGTTGAAATACAAAAAAAATTGCATTGCTATTTAGCCTGATTCTTTGGCTAAAACATTGTCGCTGGTCGAACTCAGGAAAGTGAACTTCATTGCATCGTTTTTATTATTCCCCGAGTTTCGGTGTAGCGCCCGCGGCGCTAACCAGGCATAAGGAAGTGTTATTTCCCGGGGTACCGATATAGGTAAATAGTGCATTAAATCGGAAATGGTTTACTTTAAGTCAATGCGGTTAGTGTAGAAATATTGAGGAAGGCTTACTATTGAAGTATATTATATTTTTATTTGAGAAAAACGGCACATATACCTTTATTATGGTATTGCCGGTAATTAGTAAGAAAATGCGATCTTTCCAATGTTTAACGGAATGGTTCGTGAAACTTATCAAATCACTGAGACCACGATATTATAGCTATCGAAATACCACATACACCGTTATTAAGGTCTATGCATCTTCTCCATATTGCATCAAACCATATGCATCTAGCGTTATTAATTGTAATAATAGGCCAATATTAGTGAAGCACCGTAATTCATGGAATGTTCTATCATTTTATTTGCCGTAAATAATACGAAATATTTTTTTACAAGATGGCGGACGAAGATCAAAGTCTAAAATTTTTGTCGGATTAAGGCATCAATGGTGGGGATATTGAGAAAAAAAATATTTTTTTTCATGGAAAAACTTTGAAGAATAAAAAATAAAAACACAAAATTACCAAGTTTTTGAATTTTGTATTTTGTTATTTTGGTGCAATTATTGGTTCATTTTCTAATAATAATCCCCAACTACAATAGGGAATATTCCACTTGATATTTTATATTTTATTTTAATTCTTATTCATGTCTTAATAGTCACTGCACTTTTTTTTTAAAAAAAAATGTTTTTTGTGTAATTTAAACAAGAAGTAAATTGGACCCCCAGTTTTGCGCGCCAAAAACGAGCGTGCACCATCCATAACTGTGTTGAGTCAAGGCCAATTGGAAACTAAATGTACGTATGTTTGTACATATTTACATACAGACGGCGGTGCTCGCCCATCCGCTCAACACAAACAACTCCACAGGGATGTACATTTTCACCGTCTTTTGTTTTTCTTTTTTCGTATGTGACAGGAGATTTCGCGAGATCATTGAGATAAAGAATAACGAGCATTTTGTCTTGAATTTTTGCATAGCCTAGGACTATCATGGTATTCTTTATCTACAATAGGCTTTAATTAGTCATCAAAGTAAGGTTTTTGTGCGGGATATGTGTCAGAACATGAACGTGCAGGCCTAGGGTTGGCAAGTTAAGCCTAGGGCTTGTCAAGTGAGTAATTTTAGTATTCACATACCAATGCCTATATCCTACAGGAACGATTGGCCTAGACTGTTGTATTATAAATAATTGTCTACGTCTAGGCCTAGACCTAGGACTGTTTCAGTTTTGTTTTTTGATTGCAATGTCAACTTTTCTCGTTTTCCGGCTAGGCGTTAAATGTAAAATGTCCGCCATCTGTTTACATTACTGTAGGCTACGCTAGGCGCCTCTTTGTTTAAAACACCGCCGTCTTGATGTATATCTCGATCCTACTATAATACTATTCCAACATCTTTGGTCTGGATGTATGTTTATCCAGACGGCGTTGGATCAACACAGTTCTGACGTCACAGTCGTTTTTGCCGCTTTAAAAAACTGCTGCTTTTAAAACGGCTATAAATCACTGGATTATTATTTCACGGAAAACCAAAGTACATATTTGTAATCGGGACGAAATACTTCTTCTAAAAATCTATTCGTACAGTATTTGGCGGAAGTGGAATATTCCCTATTGAAGATATTGTTAGCAGTAAGAAATAAAACACGTTGGACTATTGTTGACTATGAATTTAATTTATTTGTCATAATATAAAGAACAGTGAATAGTCCAACATGTTTTATTTCTAACAATTAACCTGTTCAAAAAAGTCTCTTATTTAGCACATGGTTTGCATTGTTAAAATTTATCAATCTTTCCCCAACTATATATACTAAACCAGCCACTAGGTACTATCAACCAAATCAAAGCATGACTTATTTGTAAGGTCTTGCTTATGTCACCTAAATAAATGAAACGATTAAAATAAATGCAGAGGTTTTTGAGTTCGAGTCGAGTCCGAAACGAGTACTTAAAATAACTCGAGTATCGAGTCCAAATTCGAGTCCGAGTACTTCGTTTAATTTTTAAAATTTCACTATTTTGCTCTTTGACTATATTTATTATTTACAATATGAAAAATATTAATTTTATTTATTGATGTTCGTCTAAATGTAGGAACCAAACGTGAAGACAGAGTAACATCTAATTCATTTTAAAAATGTAACTTCTCTCTAAATCATTTTAATGATCAAGCATCAAGCACAAATATTAACGCTAGGCTATGACATTCAGTAAGTGATACTGATATTACATGAAAATGTTGAAACAAACATAATAGTGACGAATTTTTATTATTTTTGCCCAAAAATAGTTCAAAACTTCCAAAATGATATAAATTTGTATCAAAAGACTCAGGTTACTATTAAGCTAAGTAGTCAGCATTGGTAAGGTGGCGCCAAAAATATATAGGCCTAACGATTTTTACGTTTTCACACACGTGCGCGACCCGGCACCTCCACCAAAATCATTAATAATACTCGCACACCCCTAGAGAAAATTAATTATCTTCTTGGAAGTGGAAGAACTATTTCATTGTCTCTACTATTAGTATTCATCAGAAGAGTGTATTTTTTAAAGTAAAACATTATCCTTCCATGCACGGTATAGTTAAGAAAATACCAGGACACTTTCTCCCCAAAAATTGCAAACCGGTACAAACTACGTAATTTTAATGAGTCTCTCGGAACACCGGTACAAGTGTTCTGAAAACGTTACTGTACCGGTCAAACCGGTACGTCTGGTCACCTTATACTTATGCTGAGCTGCAGGTGTTACATATTTAGTATACCCTGCTTCTACATTTAGACAGTCGAACGTGATCGCATCTCTTGAACCAATTTATTTTTATGATAAAACAATTTGAAACAAGCAAGTTGCCTTCATGAGCAGACTGTTCGATTGAAAGAATGCCTCATATTATAATAACATTTTCATTGTGCCAGCCGCCATAGTAAATATTAATTTAAAATACATCCTTGGACATAAAGAATATAATTAACCCATATTGTTCATTGAAACTAAAATACAAAATATAATGTATAATTAAAAATAAGCATAAGTTCCATTTTAACCATTTCAATATAACATCACACTAGTACATAATATTAATGTTGAGGGTAAAGCCAATCTAAAAAGAGAATTTAACTACCCGCCTCCAAGAGTTTTTTAAAACGAACATACTTCATACTGCAACGATTTCGGCGCCCTTGAACTGACCAATTAAACATTATTTATAATGTCATTACCTAATGCTGGTATGAGAAAAGGTTTATTTCTAAAAATATGGGGATTATTATTAGAAAATGAACCAAAAATTGCACCAAAATAACAAAATACAAAATTCCAAAACTTGAAAATTTTGTGTTTTTATTTTGTATTCTTCAAAATTTTTCACGAAAAAAAAAATTTTCTTCACAATATCCCCACCATTGATGCCTTAAACCGACAAAAATGTTAGACTTTGATCTTCGTCCGCCATCTTGTAAAAAATATTTAGTATTATTTACGGCAAATAAAATGATAGAACATTCCATGAATTACGGTGCTTCACTAATATTGGCCTATTATGACAATCAATAACGCTAGATGCATATGGTTTGATGCAACATGGAGTAGATGCATAGACCTTTATAACGGTGCATTTGGTATTTCGATATCTATAATATAGTGGTCTAAGTGATTTGATAAGTTAAACGAACCCATTCCGTTAAACATTGGAAAGATCGCATTTTCTTATAAATTACCGGCAATACCATAATAAAGGTACATGTGCCGTTTTTTCTCAAATGAAAATATAATATACTTCAATAGTAAGCCTTCCTCAATATTTCTACACTAACCGCATTGACTTAAAGTAAACCATTTCCGATTTAATGCACTATTTACCTATATCGGTACCCCGGAAATAACACTTCCTTATGCCTGGTTAGCGCCGCGGGCGCTACACCGAAACTCGGGGAATAATAAAAACGATGCAATGAAGTTCACGTTCCAGAGTTCGACCAGCGACAATGTTTTAGCCAAACAATCAGGCTAAATAGCATTTTTTTTTTGTATAAATAAATTAAAAAGTGCGGTAAATGGAAAATTTTTTACTGTAATTTTTGACACTTTTTATTAATTTGCGACTCTTAAAATACAATATTTTGATATTTTGTTTGCAAATTCTAATAGATGTTGTTAATTCACAACTTTTATGACCAATTTCAAGACTCTAACCCATAAAATGCCAAAGATACAGATATTTAAGTGTGTTTTAGGTTTTTTTCACAAGTTTGCGTTAGTCTTTTGTTTTGACCAACTTCCGGTGAACTAATTTTGGCCTACTTTATACTGGAGATGTGTCATAGTGTTGAGAACATATTCTGAAATTTGTAGCCTGTTGTGCGAAAAATAAACAAAAAAATCCAAGCTCGGCTGATAATCTTCTAATAACTAGACTAGGGAAACGCCAAAGTCGTTGTAAGACGAGTGAGCGAGTCATGTGTTGAGTACCCGGGAACATTTGCATTTAAGTTTGATAGTTATATTATATAAATAATAAATAAAAAATAATAGGGTATTTAAGTTTAGGTCATAGTTTAGGCCATAATGCTCCACTGTAGCCCATGGTAGGCTTGCCAAAGGTAAGGGGAAGAAAATAAATGTTACCGGGTACTCAACACATGGCTCACTCACTCGTCTAACAACGACTTTGGCGTTTCCCTAGTATATCAAGATTATAGAACCCGCTGACAAAAAAAAACAGTAATTCGTACAGAGCTAAAACAAGTTATTACAATACAACTAAAACGGCAGAAGATCTGTGTTTTTGTGAGTGAGTGACTTCGCTGCAGAACGGCCAAACGGCTAGATTGTGCGCTGTCATATTTTAAACAGACATCCGGTACAAGTATTTAGCGTGTAGTTGTCATTTTGAGTAAAATCCGTTATGATTTGAATTCACAATAGACTACGCCGCTTCGCGAACGCTTTTTAGTCGCGTTGATGGATGAGCTTTTTTTTAGTTTTTAGTTTGCGTGGGATCTCTTTACTTTTGCACGTGCTTTTTGAACGCATTGTAGGTGATTGTTGTCAAGTTAATATTGTTACTTGTTAATTGTTATTATACACCTCAAAAAATGTATATTAAAACCTTAATTCTATGGATTCTGGCTAACTTTTTCAATTTTTCTTTCAAAAAGTAATACATCACCATAACCTTAATGTATATGTAAAAAAATGAACGTTGTAGCTCCCACCCGTTTGGTCAGAATCGGCCCAAATGTCACGAAAAAATCGCACTAAAAATCGGGGGAAAAAAAGTAAAAGTACGATATTCATGAGAAATATTTCTTCGATTGTACCCAAAATCGTGGCAAGTCTAAGTTCAGAGATTTCGAAGGTCCCCTCAATTTTCATCAAGATTGCATATGCCGTTTGCTCGGTAGAGCGCGAACAAACAGACAGAAAAAAAACAAACAAACAAAAAACACCCGAGCTAATTTTTTGGGGGGTCAGTGAAATTGAAGTCTTCGCTTCGCTCATCCAATAATCACTTGAAAATAGGCTGAGATTGTCACATTTAATTTAACGACAGTGTTTTTTGTTTTTGAACAAATCATTTTTATCAAATCATGTTTGCATGCAGTGACCAAGGTGTATTGAATCTTGCACGCTCAAAGTTAAAATCCACTCGGATATTGAGTGGACCTTGCAATCATTACTCCTATTACATAATGGCTATGTTGTCCATAGTATTGTATGCATTTCAAAACATGTTCTTTACTTTTCCAGATGTAATAAAATAATCCAGAAACAACTAAATATATCCCGACCGTTTGTTTGAACCCGCGGGTCTCCAACATTCCGGGTATAAAGGCGCCTTATACTATATAAGATATAATATGAATGATTGATAGGGTATTGACTTTAGTTAGTATAAGGGTAAGTCAACTGTAAAAGGCCATAATGCGTCACTTTAGCCAATATGATAGGCTAGAGAGGAAAGAACCAAGCTGGATCCAGTCTTAGGTAGGGGGATTAAAGGGTACAATACTCAACACATGGCTCGATCACTCGTCTAACAACGATTTTGGCGGTAAGGAAGAAGACTTAATGTCAGTTGAAAAATAAACAAAACGTGAGGTTGTTACCATAAGAATAAATCATATACACATTAGAATGATTTAGCCACGAGAGTGTTTTTTACCGCTTGAATATCACATGCAGCAGTTTATTTCTGCGTTTAGTCCATTTATTTATTAGTTAGTTACTATATCGGCCTACATTAATTTAAATTTGCATTTCACTTTTTGAACCTTGTAACGGTCATAAGTACTAACTAAATGGGTGGTGGTAGATTGGCCGATTAATCTACAATCACCGTTATAATTAATGCTTATGACCTTTAAAAGTTTCTTAAAGTAAAATGCATATATAAATTAATGTAGGCCGATATAGTAACTAACTAATAAATAAATCTACTAAACGCAGAAAGAAACTGCTGCATGTGATATTCAAGTGGTAAAAAAGACTCTCATATGGCTCATTCATGTCAAAAGCTAATAATATCAATAGTAATGTAAATAAATTTAGATGTAAGCTTATTATGGCTTTAGCTAGCTATAGGATAGACGTTAAAGAAAAAAAGAATGAATGAAATATTAAAGCCGATCCTTGCAGGCTGCAGCCTCTGTAGAAACAGATAAAGTTTGGACTGTACGGCTGTACGTAAGCAAGCGTTTCTGTCACCATATAGGATGTTACGCTTGCAATTAAAATAAGAAATTCTCTTTTGATGTCCCCTTGGCAATCAATTTACTATTGGGATACAAAACTAGACTTTAGCATAATCAATCCGTGGACAAGGTGGTTGTGTTATTGTAATTTGTTTCGGTCAACGACTCAAGTGCATCTGATTGTGAACATACGTACACTTGCGAGCGACTAGACTGAAAGGTCAAAGCATTACGGCGTTGCCAGCTATGTGTGGCCATACCTGAGATTACAACATGAATCAACCAGGGCTAGATGGAATCAGACTTGATGAATAATTATACTTCCCGCAAGCTAGATGCTATACATTCACCAGAGAATTAATATACAAAAACGCAATTAGTCAATGACACCTATATGATGAATGAATTATAATTAATCGTAATGGTATTTTTAGAAAATATTGCTTAAAAAGCTAAAACCCCACAATCACCCAGAGACTTGATTGGTTCTGGTTACCGAACGCAGACATCCGATTTCACCGACCATCTACTTGGAAGATTTACCACATGTGTTCTAAGCATAGAACAAAGTGCAGAATACTAAAAACTAACCAGCTTGGACTCTATAGGTCCAAAAAATGATTCATTATTTATAATGGTGTGTATAGGATCCACAGATTACCTTCGAAAAGGAGGTGGCTCTGATTTTTTTGAAGAATAGTACGAAATTATACAAAACCAGAAAAACACGAGGGCGTTTTGCACGAGGTCTTGTTCACTCTGAGTTCCCCTCTGAGTGAATGTATTAATGTTACTAAATTCTTCAAAAAACTCGGGAGCCACCATCAATTTTCGAAGGTATAGATGCTTCACAAGAGTCAAATTTGAAAGAGAAATTATCTTAACACCATTCATTTTACTAATCCTCTATGGAAGTATAGTGTTATATCGAATGTGATTGTGCACAATAACATTAAAGTGTAACACAATTTTGAAAATTAATATTGTTTGTTGTTTGTTGTTTGTGTTGTTACAAACATACAATATTAGTACTCAAGATAATAGCAACTCGTAGGTAAGTATAAATGCCTGTCGTGTATCAATATTGGGAATAAGTGACACTTGTAAATAAAAAAATACACATTTGTTTTTTTATATTAATGCAATCAGGATTAGTAACAAACTATTGTTCATTAGTATTGTATTGATATGAACACACCGACGCACGCTTGCGAAATATTGAGTGAATATCAACATTATGAAATAATTTGAAGCAAATGTAAGCACAATGTCTAGCATAACGATAAGTTCTACGAATTATTATACATTCCGATATTTTGAGTGTTATCAATACTAAGGTATCTTACATACGAGCATGACGCATGACCTTTCTAAATATTTGGACTATAAAACCCCCGACAAATATTTAAATATTTTTATATGAATTATAAATAAAAATAAAAAAATAAATTGGTTTAGAGTCTACCCACTCATTATATACCCGTTTTCAGTGGGGACGTAATCAAAGCGACTGAGCCCCCCTGTAGGCCCCGACGCAAACGACGAGTGAGCGATAAACCAACCAAAAAATCGATTTTTTTAAAAGGGAAAAAGCAATCATGGGTTGACAGTGGAACAAACCCCCGAAACAACGCCAGAATCACATGGCCGATTCGAAAAACTCTGAATTTTTTATGTGCTTCGTTGAAGGGCGGGTTCCAAGTCACCTTTACAAACTCCTAAAACATGAAAGTGGATTACATCCATATCAAAAATTAAAAAACTTCTACTTTGACGGGAATCGAACCCCGACCTTCTGCATTGGAACGATCCTAAAAAACAAGACCAACGAGCCACACACAAAATGTTGTTGTTGTTGTTGTTGTCGTTGTAGAGTTGGATGCCTGTGCAGGTGATTGGTGCTTGGCTCTTGCTTCCAACAAAATAATATTTTCAATATGCAGATTCAGATTTAAAAGAAATTATCTTATTCGGCCTACTTTTTATGTAAATATTGAACTCAGTTTAAAAATAGCGAATCATAAGTAATGTCTGTTGTTAACAGAAATTTTAGCTTCGTGGTCTGTTTACTTTAAATCTGTAATTACTATTTTTTTTAATAAAAGGTTGACATTTACATAAAATAATTTTTAGATGGTAAATTTGCTTTGTAGTCCAACATCGTTGGCTCGATAATATACAGTATAGAAGCCAATTTTCCTTCATTACGTTTAAAATATTTTCCTTTTTTTATTTTGTAGTGTTTAAAAATGTCTGAAATTCTTTGAATTTTTGTCATAGGGTGTATGTATTACATTGGCCATGTTGTGATTATGACACGGTTATGCTTTAATAATGGTCTTGATTTACTGAAAGCTAATAAGAACAAACACACACAAAAGTGTTGTGTAATATCAACTACATATTTTTTATGAATAATTGTAAAATACCATTGTTCGTCATAATATTATCGATTTATAAAAAGTTGAAAAAGTTAGCCAGAATCCATAGAAATAAAGCTTTTAATATAAGTTTGTTATTGGTAAATAATACCAATTAACAAGAAACAATTGAAACTTGACAACAATCACCTACAATGCGTAGGTAACAAAACTAAGCACTTGCAAAAGTAAAGATATCCCACGCAAACTAAAAACTTTAAAAAGCTCATCCATCAACGCGGCGGGACTTGAGCGTTTTCCTAGTAATAAGCACATAATAGTTATCAAATATAAACATTCACCCACTATACATTTATTTATTTTTCTTAGATTATCTAGCGTAAGGTTCTCTGAAAACTGAAGTATGGTACCTATGTGTTGTTTGTGATGGCCTGCTGTACAGTATTTAGATAAAAAGAAGATAAATAAACGATGTGTTTTCATGTGTATGTTGTTCGTGTTGGCTATCTGTGTATTTCAAAAAAAAACATTTCCTTATGTTTTTTATATGGAAATGGTGACCCAATGTTCTATCTAGGGTGAATAAGTTTATCATATTTTAGCAATACCTATATTAATAAAGGGAGTGCAAATAATTGGATGAGCGAAGCGAAGACTTCAATTTCACCGGCCCCCCAAAAAATTTAGCTCGGGTCTTTTTTGTTTGTTTGTCTGTTTTTTTCTGTCTGTTTGTTCGCTCTTTACCGGGCAAACGGCATATGCGATCTTGATGAAAATTGTAGGGGACCTTCGAAATCTCTGAACTTAGATTTGCCACGTTTTTGGGTACAATCGAAGAAATATTTCTCATGAATATCGTACTTTTACGATTTTTTTCGATTTTTAATGCGATATTTTTATGACATTTGGGCCGATTTTGACCAAACGGGTAGGGCTACAACGTTCATATTTCACATGGGCATTAAAGTTATAGTGATGTAGTACATTTTAAAAGAAAAAGTTAGCCAGAATCTATAGAAATAAAGTTTTTAATATAAGTTTTTTGATTTTTTGTGCGATATTTTCGTGCCATTTGGGCCAATTGTGACCAAACGGGTGAGGCTACAACGTTCATATTATACATGGACATTAAGGTTTTGGTGATATAGTATCTTTCGAAAGAAAAAGTTGAAAAAGTTAGCCAGAATCCATAGAAATAAAGCTTTTAATATAAGTTTTTTACAGTAAATAATACCAATTGACAAGTAACAATAGAAACTTGACAATAAAATTATCACCTACAATGCGTAGGCAGCAAAACAAAGCACTTGCAAAAGTAAAAATATCCCACGCAAACTAAAAACTTAAAAAGCTCATCCATCAACGCGGCGGGACTTTAGCGTTTTCCTAGTTACAGATAAAGAATAAAGTCTCTCGGTCATTTAGATCGCCTGTTGGAGCAGAAAACGAAAAATCCAATAAAGCGGAGTTCTTTAAATATAGCGGATTTTCCCCAAGTGGAAATTTTGGGAACTTGGTTTTTTTGTTCAGACTTCAGGGTCATCACCTAAACATATCTTCCAAGTTTCATTGGGGAACATTAAACGTCCGGGATGCATCCAAATAATGACTAACTGGCCTGTACTATAGTTTACGGCCTCCAGTGGCGTAACGCAAAACTTGTGGGCCCCCCGCAAGTCCCTTTCGAGGGCCCCCTTCGTAATCATTTTCATCATTTGTTTAAAAAAAACACGCAGATTAATTAAGATATAAACTTTAAATGGAATATTTTAAACTTACATTTTCACTGCATGTTTGATGCTTTTGCTTGGCCGTCAATCGATCTCATGATGAAGGGTGTATGTACAGTCTTCTAGTCTAGTGTACAGGTGTATGTATATATCTATTTTCACACCAAGATTGTGATGTGATCCCAAGTGCTTTAGAAGCCGAGATATTTGTAAAGTGTTTATATTCCAAGATGGTCGCCGTAGGGGCTGATTTCTATAAAAAAAAATATAAGGTCTGGCCCTAAGCCTAAGTAGTATACGTGAAAAAAATTGGTGCTTTTGTCCGGTGTGTCCACATTCGATCACCTCAAATTTTATAGTTGAGCTGCCTCACTATGTGTAATTGAAGACATCACTTGTTACAGCAGTACTTAATGAGACCTTCCGCAATCGAACAAACTCCAAACATGATCTGCACAATTAGTGTGATGTGATGAAATTCCCAAAGGTCGGGGAAATTTAAGCTACCGTGCAGTCTGTCAGCTATTATGCTTCCGCCATGACGGGTTTTTGCTCATCTATCATTCTTACTCGCGCGTTGAATACATTTATCAATTTTTTTAATGTAGAGCCAATCAATCCTATGTATTCACCTTCTTCAGCCAGCGTTGCAAGTCTACCTTCCTTCAATATGATAAATACTTATTATACAAAGAGCATTGTGCTAATCCCACGTACTCTAAAACGCCCCAATGAGATGACTTCGCAGAGTCAAATTTGAAAGAGGAAAGTTAGTCTTAACAACATTCATTTGACTAATCCTCTATGGAAGTATAGTGTTATATCGAATGTTGATTGTGCACAATAACATTAAAGTGTAACACAATTTTGAAAATGAATATTGTTTGTTGTTTGTTGTAATACCATTGTTCGTCATAATATTATTGATTTACAGATTAAACCATGGTTTTTAAGTTCTGCGCTGCAGGAGTCCTGCTAACAACATTGACAGGTGAGCTATGGACAGGATTAATAAGTATAATACATTATTTTCTGGAGTTTAATTTTACATATTTTACACGTTGTAATAGACGTTTCAACATTGCAAGAGAATGTTATTATTATACCTTTGAATAAAATATTAATGTTTTCTGAGGTCTTTTAGATATCATAAGAAAGAACAATATTCTTGTAAAATAAAATTGTACGATTTCATTTGATTTTGGATGATTAACTCAACTGGGCAAATAATTCCATTGCAAAGAATAAGGTTTAAGGGGGAAGGGGAGGGTGGACTAGTATACGGGACCTTCGTTTACGGTACGGTACGTTGTATGGTGCGAGGTGAATATGGTAAACCATATATAATATATTAATCAATCAATATAACCCAACCATGGTCTGACCATGCTAGAAGCACTAGCCCTAGATGCAGATATCAAGATTAAATATATGCTACACTTTAAATTTTTTATGCGTATAATATTAAAGCTTCGATTACTTAAACATAGTAATTACAAAATTATGCATCAGTCTTTGCTGCATTTGGTGCGTAGACCAATCTTGCAGGTTGACGCGCCAAACGCAGCAAACGCTTCACTCCAAACGCTCTACTCCTCCTACTGCAACAACAGTACTCTGGTCCTTGATAACACTCTTGGTCTATTCGAGATAATGAGTGTTGCCATGCAGATTATGAGTAGAATCACAAAAAATTAAAAAAATATGGCATATTATGCAGTATACCTATACATTCGAATCCAGGTCATAGTTCATAATATGTTTCGGCTGCGCCCAGACCGCGCGAGTCACCGCAAACGGCAAAACTTAGAGAAAATAGTGGTATTAATAATCGTTGATCACTTACTAATGTAAAGTAGATGATTAAATTTGACAATTCATATTTTGTAGCATATTTAATTGGTTCCAGTATTGGCCGGCAATCCTTGTGTTCAGAAGCAGTTCGGTGTGGACCGCATAGTCTGGGAAAATGCATCCATTCACTGTACAGGTTGTAAGGTGGAAGGAGGGTGGAAGTTTAGAATTTTTACTTATGTTTTAAAGATTGCAGTTTGAATAGGCGTTTAAAGAGATACAATATGTTGACTAATTGAAACATGTCGCTGAGTTCACTTTGTCACGTAGATGCAGTATAAGAAAATTGCTCATTTCAATTTTTTACTAGGAAACTTAAAGTCCCCGGTTATAGACGTTATTAAAGTTTTGTTCGTCATTTTACTTTTGCAAGCATTCTTGGGTGCACGCGCAAGCAGAAGTTTTCAACGTTTCTTTTGCTCTTCTTCTCAATGAGTACTTACCGTCCTTATAAAACCTTGGTCTTATGGATTCTGGCTACTTGTCAACTTTTCTTCAAAAGACTACAATCAAAAAACCTATGCCATGTATATATACTGATAGCCCATCCGTTGGTCATAGTTCCAATATTTGCACGAAACCGCGCGGCCCAAAAACGGAAAAAACTTATATTAAAATAGTGTATAATCTGGCTACTTTCACTTTTTCTTTAAAGAAGCAATAATTGACAATTACCTTAATTCTTGTGAATATGAAATTGTACCCTACGTTTGGCGAATCGACCCCAAATGTCAGTATGTGCATTAAAAGTAAAAAAAATCGTACAGTACGTACTTCATGACACTGTTTCTCGATTGTAGCTAAACGAGGAGGTTCTAAATTAGATTCGTAATTCCTTAAAAATTTTCACAAGAATGGCCGTTGAGAGATGAGGCAATAGTACGACAAAATTACAACAAAAAAGTCAACAAAAAAACGTTAAAAACACCCATAAATTTTTTGGGTCATTTCGTGAATTGAAGTCTTCGCTTCCCATGATTGAGTCTAGAAGTGAGTCTACATGAAACCTTGTGTAAATGAGTATTATGAAAATTGTGCTAAATGATCACTTTTGGTGAATTTAATGTTCGCATTTCTTAGCTACTTGGGTTCTAGTTTATTCGCATGTTCCTTAACGTAATCGAGTTGGACATCTTCCAGTTCCATACACACAGATCGCTGTTCAGTAACGAGCAACATAGGAGTTTCAGCGATTTGAAAATATGGGAAATTTCACGAAGCACATGAATCATGGTTTAAAATCTAACAAAGGTATGGATCATTCCGGTAATGCCATAGAGGTTTAAGCGTTGCTACAGAAGTTTCATTCATACTTGCCTATAAAAGGTTTCATATCAATCTTACCTATAAAGGGCCTAGTCTTAATGCAAGGAATGTGTGGCCCTTGGAGTTCGTCCCACTCAATGATATTTAACATCTATAGTAGGCTAAATCCCTAGTCATTGGTCCACTGGCGTAACAATTTGAAGCCATCTTGAATAGGTCAGTTTGCATAGTACATGGGAGCGATTTGTATTATAAATATTTTCCAAAATGGCTGTCAGGTTGATAGGTGAGCATATTAGCCATTAACACCAAATGATTACTAAATTCCCTTATGCAATAACTTCTTATTGTTTCTGTTTGTACATTCCCATGCTGCACAAGCTAAAACCATATCAAAATAATCCATAAAAATACTTAATCACATCTAAAACATAATGTAAAGCATAAATTGAAACGCCAAATCGCCATCTTGAATAGTTCAGATTGGCGCTTCAATTTGCTACGCTCGCGCCTGTGGAGACGTATTGGAGACTGGGAATCAAGCCTACTATAGATGTTAAATATTACTGGTCTCACTACTTGGTAGGTCCAACCAACGCCTTTTATATTAAGTTATACAAATATCGCCTTGTTTTCCACATAACGGAAGCCCATGCAGTCTTTGCAACATTGCAAACATGTTCAGTGTTTTGTCAAACGGAACAACTTTATCTACGTCTCTAACGCCAGAGTTACGAGTCTCTCACTCTATACTAAGTAGAACTTTTGTCCAAGTTCCGATCAACTAGGCGAGTCAGGGTACGATAATGGGATACCTAAGACTTAATTTTTTTTTTAATTGACTTTCAATCACGCATGTGACAATTTAATACCGCCTCAAAAATAGATACTTATCCAAATCCGTATTTATTTGTTTTTTATTTTTTATTTTTTAAATATGACATCGTAATCATGGAGTTAGAGAATACTATTGCAAATCCATACTTTTGTTATGTAGTTTTTCTTGGTATTTGGCATTCTATCAAAAACGAACTTACTTGACAACATTTACATTTCTTTCAGTTTTTCACTAATATTAAAAAATATGACAGTTACCGTTTGAGTTTAAACTTTAGTCGTTACATTTTCGTTGTTCTAGAGGTGCACATGGTTATCAACGAGAAGGAGAGTTACCAAACAATATTCGGGTTCGGAGCAGCCTTCACGGATTCAGCTGGAATAAACATCAATTCACTCAGTTTGGAGACGAAAGAAAAATTAATGAAGTGAGCATCGATTAAGTCTTAAATGTATTGAAGTAATGAACCTGACCGTCAGGAATGAAGTAGGAGGGCTAGCGTATGATTGTCCCTGCAGGCTAGACTGGATGGTTTGAGTTCGCTTGGAGTGAATATATTAATTATATTTTTCTCATACTACGCCTTTATTATTCGTTCAATAATCATAATTACCGTTTAGATCGATTTGTGCATTGTAGGAGTTTATACATAAAATTTATATTTTATGTATGATCGATATATATATGATCGAGGCAAAGTTAAGTATTAAATGGCAATTGCGCTGGTAAAATTATCGAAATCAATATAACAGCTAGTTCACCATGCATTGTACAAAAGTATAATACAGTATACAAAAATATTCCAAGACAAACACATATACGGACAAGCGAAGCTTACCGTTATTACTTTACGTTTTTGGTCCAGCATTCACATCTTTTTGGTGGAAAAGCGAATGTTTTTAAATAAATTTATATTATAGATATAAACAAGAATAACTGAGAATATTGTTTCAGGTCGTACTTCTCCCCCGAAGGAATAGAGCTGAACTTTGGCCGTGTCCCCATTGCTGGCAGCGACTTCTCCACGCATCCCTACACATACGACGAAGTACAAGGAGACACGCGGCTGGACCACTTCAACCTAACTACAGAGGACTTCACATACAAAGTAGGGAAGTTATCATGTTTATATGAAAACAAAACATAATTTAAGGGTATATAATTGAGCTGAACTTTGGCCGTGTCCCCATTGCTGGCAGCGACTTCTCCACGCATCCCTACACATACGACGAAGTACAAGGAGACACGCGGCTGGACCACTTCAACCTAACTGCAGAGGACTTCACATACAAAGTAATTCAATACACGAATTATGATTGTATCTTGTTTTCGCAGAAGTTATTTGCCATCCACGGTGGCTCACACATTTTGGCGTGTGTCTTATATAGCCAATTAAGGGACGTAGTTCAAGTCGAGTGTCATTTTACTATTATGGTTGTTTATTGGTGGCCTCCTCAACCATCATCCATGCACTTGAAATTTATTATAACTGAACACGCAAGTGCGATACATTGTTCACCTTCACATTTGGTATCCCGATAGGATACGTCACACACTAGTGCATGTCTAATGAGTTTATCTTCTTATAACCCTAGATTCCGCTAATGAAACATGCAATCGCCCTGAGCAAGAGAGACATTAGAATGATTGCGGCGGCATGGAGTGCACCCCCTTGGATGAAGACTAGTCACGATTATTCAGGCTTTGGTGTTTTGATCAGGAAGTATTACAATGCCTGGGCTGAGTACCATATCAAGTACGAATTTGCTTATATTTATATAACTTAAGGTTACTCACATCAGCTAAAACTAAGAGAGGGTAATATACACGTAACACTAATTATTCATCATAAAACATTTTATAATAAATAAATAATAATTAATCTTATACATTAATCAGTAATCCATAATATCAAAGACAACGTACCATAAAAAATATAAAGTTGCCGCTGACATTGGGCTCAGGTTTCAATCACATCAGTGTAAGACTAAAGTCAATGTAATA
Source organism: Sweltsa coloradensis (assembly GCA_024449915.1). Taxonomy (NCBI): domain Eukaryota; kingdom Metazoa; phylum Arthropoda; class Insecta; order Plecoptera; family Chloroperlidae; genus Sweltsa; species Sweltsa coloradensis. The sequence goes on from JAMZAV010001319.1 coordinate 59,702, forward strand.
AATATGAACACGAGAGTATCCAACAAATAAAGCGAACATTACGGATATTACAAGCACGGGTACGGGAGAACCAAAAGACGGAGCAAAGCTACATTTAGGTCTAATCAACAGAAGAAGATGAATAGGAATATAAAACTAAAATTTAAAATACTTTCTGCCCATAAATTGGTGGAGGTGCCGGGTATAAAGTGGGATATAAAACTAAAAGTAAAAACACGTTCTGTCCATGCATTGGTGGAGGTGCCGGTTTTGAAGAGGGATGTGACACTAAAAGTAATAATTACAATTTAATGTAATACCAAAATATAGCATACATTTAATAATGATCTGGATTTCAGATTTTTGGATGAATACAAGAAAGAAGGTATATCTTTCTGGAGCATTTCAACTGGCAATGAGCCAACATCTGCACTCGACCCGAATTGGATTATTAACACTCAGGGCTGGACGCCTAACTCTCAGATGGAGTGGGTTCGGAGGTACCTTGGCCCGGCTTTAAGAAGCTCGAGCCACAATGAGACCAAGCTCATCACTCATGACGATAACAGGATCAGTGTGCTCTGGTGGACGATTAGTGTAGGTAGTGCAGTTTGTACACAACACGATGAAAGAAGGCCAGAAATAAATAATAAAAGTCTGTTTGACGTATGACTATCAGGTCAAAAAAGAGGGGATTCTTCGTATAAACTAATTAGGACGTTAAATAAGGTATTCGGTTCACCGTCAAATATAGTTGTGTAACAATAAACGTACGCAGAAAATAAGAAAAGTATGTTCCTTCCTGTATCCTTGATATCATACGAATCACCTTGATATTCGCCCCCCCCCCCCATTCAGCTCCCACACTGTGCCTTGTCCATGGTCGACACACCAGTTCCACCCACCCCTTCTTGCATCAGTGATCCGTTTCTAGACGTCAAACACTTTGGCTACACCATTGGTCGTGTATGTGTGTATGTATGTAATGATATCATCAGGGTTACACTTGTTCTTCGCAATGTTACGCCGCGTGGCGAGTAACTTCCGATGTTCGACTCTTCGTCTAGACCGCAAGTGCGCAGATAATAAACCCTCCTTGCTTGGTAAAATTAAAACTTCTTTATTGGTAATTCAATCTTGTTTATGGGGAGAAGGACGAGGGCAACCACATACAAAACTAAGACAACGCAATATTAAACAAGCACGGTTACGGAAGTCCCCAAAAGAGGCAGTTAAGCAACAGATCGTTGGAGAAAAATAAAAAAATGAAATAATGCGTTCATTTCCGTTCTTCAATTTCGTTGTTGGTGGAGGTGCCGGGTATTTCTATGTGAAGTTTGGATGACACTAGCTCCGTCCTCCTGCTAGACCTACAGTCTAATATTCTGGATCACCCTCGTTGAACGACAATGACAAAAAACGCATGTCAACCCAAGGTCTTGTTCCGTTTTTTATCGTGAGACGTGTCATGCATACAGACGGATGGACGGACAGAAAAGTAAAGCTTAAAGGGGTGCTATACTCCCTAATACACTTTGTGTATATCTGCATTTCTTCGTATTAACTACATCAATATCGTCTCAATAATAGAAACTGAGTTTTATTGTCTGTCTTATTTAGATGCTGCTCGACCACAACGCGGCTCAATATATTGACGGCATTGGATTGCACTGGTACTGGGATTCAAGAATTCCTCCGCTGATACTACATCTTGCACATTCAATGTACCCGGATAAATTCATGCTCGTCACAGAGGCTTGTGAAGGTAGGTTCATACACCAGGGATGACATAGCAGCAAAGCGAAGGCTATTGAGTTATATTGCTCGTTACATATATCTACTAAACCTAAAAGTTATTATGTAATTTTTCCAGGATCGACATCTTCGAAAAGTGATAAGGTTATATTAGGTTCTTGGGATCGAGGCGAATCTTATGTGGAAAACATCCTTCAGGTATTAATTTTAAACATTTAGAACTGTTGTTATTTCTCAAACGCTATGCCGTTAAAAGTGAAGTTATAGTTCGTAGAACAACTTTCCTGACAAAAACTTCTTTAGAATGACTTGTAGATTGTGGTTGCAAATTCATTTTACTTGTTTAATTATTTATATTATCCTAAAAAATATACATAACAATCATGGGTTGGCTAACAACTACAAAGTATACATCACCTTACCTTAAAGATGTAAATATGAACCGGTAGAGCCTCTTGTGTGCCCTTCCTGCAACCCACTGCTGAAAATATCGCACTATGGACGTAAAAAATCGAAAGAGCAACGATATCCAGTGAGAAATATTTGCCAGAGTGTCCACAAATCGAGGAGCTAAGTAGAAGAGATTTATCTAATTTTCATCAAATGATATATTTCTAAACAACTAAAAAAAAAAAACAAAAAATATTGTATGCTATTTTAAGGGTCTAAAAGAGTTTTGCTTAATCCAAGCTTATCAATACCATTCGTGAAATCTAAAGCTAATATGTGCACACATCTGTTTTAAAATCTAATAACAATAATTGGATGCTTACTTTTTACATCGATTTAACGGGATTTTCTTATCCTCATTTATGGTGTAAACTGAGAATAAAACTATGAGCCATATATTTGAAGTTGAAATAAATCGCTTTCAGAACCTGAACCACTGGGTGGTGGGATGGGTGGATTGGAACCTGGCTCTCGACCAAACTGGTGGTCCGAACTGGGCCCAGAACTTTGTTGATGCCGCCACCATAGTTAACAAAGAAGAAGACGAATTCTACAAACAACCCATGTTCTATGCACTGGGCCACTTTGCCAAGTTCGTACCCGAGGGGTCGGTTCGCATCGCCATCACGCCGAATGCTAAAAGTGGTGTACACAGTATGGCATTCAAAACTCCAGAAAACTCTACCGTCATCGTTCTTTACAACAAGTAAGATATTATCAAGTTAGCCAGCAGTTACGTTTTATTTATCGAAGAATACATATATTTATTCAGTAGTAATTTACAATAAATAACACCATTTGCAAGAACTATTTATGATTGTTAATAAAATATTATAATAAACACTATTATCATAATCTCATGCAAAATGTCAGGAACTTTTCCCATCCCCATGTACGAGTAACACCTCACAAAATAATACGCTACGATTATGGTTAAAATTGTTGTTTTAGGAAGACCATCGAACGTCCAGTGACCATCACCGTTCAGGATAAAAGCTATCTGAATTTAATCCTGAGTAACAGATCTATACATACCATCATTTTTTGATTTGATATATATCTTATACTTTAAATAAATATTTTGGTTGAGTATTACCTGTTATTTAATTGCTGTTATCTACTTGTATATGTACCCCTTTCCAAAATACTGATAAAGAATAAACAAAAAATACCAAAATAGTTTATACTTATTTTATACTAATTTCAATAAGGTATGTTGTTTTCATTAGTCATGTGCAAATAATGAATCTAATGAAATGTATTTTTAAACATTCTAAAAATCTCTTTGTCCGCATTCTCTGGGGAGGCCCCCCCCCCCCTCCCTAGAGTGCAAGTTGCTTTAAATATCAATTTGAGGAAGTATGTTAAGGGCCAGATATTTATTCGTTTATTTACTTGTACATATTAATTACAAGACACAAGTACATCATAAAACAAGAGTTACAGGGACTGGTATAAAAGTACTACGGGGCAGATGCTCTGTCTGTTGATCTTGCATTCATATATTATCTTTTCTATAATAACACCATTTTTTTTTTTTAGTAAATGAAAAATTAATGCAAAAAATAAATAAGTGAAATGTAATTGATATGTTTTTTTTGTTACATTCATTAAATAATAAATAAATGATAGGGGTTAGCATCATAGAACACAACGTACGAGTGATGAGAAAGAGGCCAAGTATATAAACAGTAAATTATTCGGTTAATCTCGAGAAACTGTGGTGATTGATTTGATTCCCATTGTTAATATTATTTACTGATGTTATATTTTGTTTGACTACAGCAATACCAAAATTAATTAGGTAATAGCGCTCTGTGTTGGGAAGGCAATCATCTTTGATGTACGGCATAATGTCCACACACAATAATTATTATATATGTTCACTTTGAATTCGGAGTATCACGTACACTTAATCGTAATTTTCGTATTTAAATTATGCAGTCTTAACGTCCCAACGAATACCAGCGCCTCAACCCGGCTCCTCCACCAAATATTACAACTAAATACCCGAATCTTCTCTAAGAATGGAGGAAAGCTTGATTGTGTTGTCTACTATTTTCAATGTTTCTTGTTTTTATAGTGTTTATTGATATAGTCGTTCTATCCAGACATTTAAAACTAAACGGTGCAACTGGACCATATTAAAACACACAATCATGTCACTTCAAAAAGGAATTTGACAAGCTTCGGGCAGCTGGTAATGGTAATTGGACAGATATATAGCCAGTACATTTAAACGTGACCCTGCTACTAGGCCTCTCCTCGAACGCTTGTTTCAGTAGCGTTGATGGATAAGCTTTTTTGGTTGACTATTTCTGTCTAATGATAACTATAAGTTTTTTGTATGCGTGGGATCTCTTTACTTTTTCAAGTTCTATTGCAAAATTATTTTTGTTTAAATAAGGATAATTTTTATAAAGTATTATTAACTGCTATGGTAATACCAATTAACAATAGTATGTCAAATAACTCGAGGCCCAGACTTGCTTTTTGTACGCATTGTAGGTGATTATTATCAAGTTTCTATAGTTACTTGTTAATTATATCACCTATAAAACGCTTATATTAAAACCTTAATTTCATTCTGTCTAACACTTTTTCAACTTTTTTTTTCAAAAGTCTCACCACCTTAATGTCCATGTTAAATATGAACGTTGTCGCCCTACCCATTTGGTCAGAATCGGCCCAAATATCACGAAAATATCGTATTAAAAATCGAAAAAAATAGTAAAAGTACGATATTTTTGAGAAATATTTCTCGATTGTACCCAAAAACGTGGAAGATCTAAATTTAGAGATTTCGAAGGCCCCCTGAAAATTTCATCAAGATCGCATATGTCGTTTACCCGGTAGAGAGCAAACAGAAAAAAAAAACACCCGAGCTATTTTCTCGGGTAAGTGAAATTGAAGTCTTCGCTTCGCTTATCCAAGTTGTTGCTGTGGAGAAGGAAAAACCATGAACAAAAAAGAATTTCTCCCTTATGTTATGGGGGAAACTCTTCTTGAGAAATGCTAAATAATATATTCACCTAAATGAGATACGAGGTGCCCTGTGGTAGCTGTGATCAAACATGCAATCTGCTATTTCGAATACACCAGAATCATGTGCTCTTTTCAGCGACAACCGTTAATTTTTTGCAGCAAAGTTGCATTTGACTGTACTTGAGCAAAATATGTCATACCTATAATTCTGTCACGGGATGATCAGCTCAACCATTGTCTAGACTTTAGAGTAAAAACATTCACCCGTCAGTTTTGAACTCTATAAAAATAACATCATCTGACGTGACGCAAATCAGTGATATATTTGGTAAAGACAAAGGTCGATGATTAATTCTTAGTTGCCAACATATAACAGACTATAATTTTTTGTCTTAAGACCCACTGTAATGGTTTCTCTAAATAAAATCGCAAGTAGGCGTGAACAAGGACGGATCTATCCATTCAAAACTAAGAAAAAACTTGGGAGAAGTTGTAAAGAAGTCCTGGGATGAGTCGACTCTTTGCCGAGTTGAGTTCCGTTCCTTCAGTCTTACACGAAACACACCCACGAACGTTCACTTCGCAGAATACGTTCTCGAGATCAGGACACAAGTTCTGCATACAGATTGCGTAATTATTGCATCTTGGCATGCAATAAACAAATTCAAAACGCACTTTAAATTTTGTGACATTTTATCGACGAATTTTGAATCAAAACAAACCCTTCAATTTAACATTGTGACGCCAAAATTTTGAAATAATGACATGTTGATAAACATAATGTTCTAAATTTGAAAGGTAAGTAAAAGTACTCACATAACATTCTGAATCATACTTTTTACTCTAGGCAGCGTTTTAGCATAAATTAGAACCAAACTTATATTATTTAGATCACTAAAACAAAATTAAATATTTTCTTTTCTATGACGCGCCCTCCCCCCCTCTTAAAAAAACCTTTATATTTTAAATTTAAAACGAATATCAAATAGGAACCAGCTTACTCAACACGGTTTCTAGAAACAAATCTTTCTAGAAATGCAAACTTATATTATTTGAATCACTAAAAAACAGATTAATTAATATTTATTTGTATCTTGTGGCTCCAGCCTTTCTAAGAGCCTTTAGTATTCAATAGTGTACAAAAACACGTACAGTGTTGAAGGTTAGAAATACCAGGCTACTTACTATATCTGGTTGTCTAAAATCAACATAGACGTTTCCTAAGATCAATTGGAAACTTTGTTATTTTGAACATGTGCAAATGGAATCAATTCAGCGCAGCTTTGAAATTGTAAAATTTAGAAGGTGTTTGAGGATTGGATTTGATCTGATGAATTTGTATTCAATTGATGTTTGATGTTGCTTTGTTGAGGTGTTAGTGTACATTCAGATATGAGCAAAATGAAGTGAATGTATATTTTTTATTTACAATGTAATTTTATGTTGCCCCCAAACCATATTGCAGGTTAATTAATACATTATACATAGATTCATTATTACTGGTATATTGTGTATGTATGGTTAGCTGGGTGGATTTATCTAAGGACCGTTATAAACAATAAAATCCAGAATTTGACAAATGCAAAAACCTTGGGAAAACCTTCCTACAGGATTGCCAATAGCGGCGATAGAACCGGCGACCTCCCGTATAAAGTATCTCTCGCTTACACTAAACAAACATCTATTAGTTGTACCGATTTTACGAAAATAATACATTATTTAAATGGAATTAACATCATCCCATTTATTGTCTTTCACTCTTTTTGAGACGACAATTGGCAGTATATACGCAAAATACACTATAACTTTTTAGGTCCCAGATCTTACAATATTTATTTAATTTAGACTATAAATCATAGTGTTCTAGAATAACACTCAAGAGACACAACCAACCATCCACACACGAAACTCGACTTACAAGCTAAGATCCAATAACTCGAGCCTATTGATTACGCATTAGTGATGACATTGATCCTTACCTGTTTGTTTAACATTCCAAAATTGAATTGAACCCGCAGAAAAAACAGCTTTGATAAGATTTTCTTTTTAAAATTGTGTCTGGTAGTTTGAGTAGAGATGTACGGTCTCTTACGTACAATAAAACTGTTCTCATGGTTGCACTGTATTTTTATTTTCAGCGGGAATGTTTTCAAAGATGAAACGTGGGTACTCGGTTGCAGTCCTACTCTTGTTCACATCAGTCCGCAGGTGAGACCTTTCAACTCTCAGTGTCCAATGGTCAATGTTATGAGTACGCCTAAAAATTGATTGTTAATCCCTAGACTAGGCCCCATCTCATACTAAGCTTGACCAAACCGACAAGCCTTTAAATATATTTTAGTAAATATTTGTCTGACACAATAATGGTCCTTTATGGTTTGTCAACAAAATAATGTATTGAACTAGTTCACTCTTCAGTGCCTGGTCTCGGGGTAGAATTGGCCCAAGGTGTTTCCCTGACAATCGTAGAAGGCGAGAGTATAGAGGCATAGTCCAACTCGACAACATCAACTATAGGGGAGAATGATACTTACCGAAACTAGAGGCGAGCTATGGCAGGCGAATTGAGAATTCCCCCCCTTCATGCCACCTTCCCCCCAAATGATGACATAATGACAACGGTTGACGCACCCTTAAAACAATTAAACAAAAAATGTGCACGACTCGGCATTCTAATCTCAGGTACAACGTCGAAGCCGTATTTGATCAATGACAATGATATTATTTAGATTTATTTAATTATTTATATTTACTTATTATTATATTCAGTTAAAAAACTGATTTACAAAGGAGGACATACATTGACATTGGTCGACAATACATTGTATGTGATTGCATGTAAAACTTCTGATTAGACACAGACCACATCAGTTCATCTATCGGTAATAGATTATATTATATCATAACGTTTCTTATTTTTTTGCTCCAAACAAAATATAATTTCATTTTATACCTACACAATTATTTGAACATCGACTCCCACGGACGCAAATGAATCGGTTCTAAGTTACGTTGGGGTGCGCGAGTCCTGATTTTTGAGTCAATTTCGAGTCCGAGTATTTGGTTCTTTTTTCGCTATTACTCTTTGACCATACTAAACTATGAACAATACGAGTAGTATTTATTTATGCTTGTCTCTATGTATGTAGACATGTATGTACTTTAGATGTATGTATATGTATGAATGAAGACAGAAGTAGGCTAACATCTTGATGATTTAATTAAAATGTAATCTCTTTCTAGATGGAATTGCAATGATCAAGTATACAAGCATATTATTCGGGCCAGGCTATGACATAATAATATTCATTTATTGATATAACATGAAACAGTTGATATTGATGTATCAAAATTTACTATTATTATTTTATTTTATTATTTGTGTCAAAAAAGTTCAAAATTTTCAAAAATATAATATGTATTAAAAGACTAGGCCTACTACTAACACCAAAAGGTATAATAACGTAACGCCAAAAATGCGCAACGATTTTTACGTTTTCGTATACTCACGAATAATAACCCAACACCTCAACCATTAAAAAATTAAACTCGATTACGACTAGAAAATATATTTTCGAGTTCGAGTCGAGTACCTACTAAATAACCGACTTGACTCAAATTTCGGCTACTCACATACCCCTACCCTCTAAGTTAATAAGTATAATGCAATAATATATACGTTAATTTATAGAGTAACAAATATACACGAAATGAAATGGGGTGAATTGAAATTTAATTTCACATTATGAATGATTCAAGAAATACAATTAAAACTGTCTAATCTCAGATATAACATTATAATAGTTTTCTTTTGTCAGTGTTGGCCGGCAATCCTTGTGTTCAGAAGGAGTTGGGTGTGGACCGCATAGTCTGTGTGTGCAATGCCACCTACTGTGACACTGTGGACCAGGTTCCTACACTGGCAGACGGACAGTACGTACAGTACACGAGCAATGCTGCAGGACTGCGTTTGGAGCAAACCCTCGGCTACCTCAGTAAGAAACCACAAGATCACGGTACGTATTCATTACACTTAGGAATGGACATGATAATCGATATTACCGATCGATAATCAATAATGGATATAAGTTCGATAATCGATAACCAAAAATATTTATTATCGATTACCAAATATCAAATAATTGGTCAATATTGGCACGAACCAAACTCTCTCTCGTTGCGCCATGCACTGGCTGGGCTGATGGTGTCACACTCGACATTGATGTTTGGCAATGAGCTACCAGTCGACAACGGAAGCCAAACACATGAGTGACATCGAAGACAGCGAGGCAGCAAACGGAACGCGATTGTATTGTTTTGACTTACATTGCCACACTTGAGGTTCCACTTGGGTCTTTAAGTCGGAACAGGCTTTGTTGGTGATTTTATCGATATTATCGATTTGATAATGACATAACCATTTTGATAATCGATAATGAAAAAGGTATCGTTGTGCATCCCTAATTACACTCTAGCTAGTCCCAAGAGCACATTGGGTGTGATTCTCGACGCGTGCACGCATCACTCTTGTTCTCTAGGTCTGCAGATGACCGTCAATACGAACGAGAGGTACCAAACAATGATTGGCTTTGGAGCCGCCTTCACAGACGCTGCCGGCATAAACATCAAGTCACTCAGCTTTGAGACGCAGGATAACCTACTCAAGTAAGTTAACAGACAGCCTCGACCTAAATATCCTTTATCCTCCTTTATCTACAACCTAAATAAAAGTGAAACTGGTTGTCTGTAGTTTCTGGCGTTGCACGATTTTTTCCGTTAAACGGTACAAAATTTGAAATTGTACCCGCGGGCGAAACAAATCGTGCTACGCATAGAAAACCACTACTCCTTATATTTAGGTTGTAGATAAAGGAGTGGTCAAACAATATACAAGACACCGCTGCTCAAAATTCAATTTTGAACTAGCTGGATTGATTCGGGCAATTTGAATATAATTGTTGATTTTGAGGCTATGTCCCGCCAAAAAAATTTCAAAAAAATAATAATCAGCTCTTTTATTAGGTCCCCCTTTCATTCTACTTTATTTTCAGACGTCTTTACTTCTTTCTTTAGAAATAATATTTAGGTCTTGGGAGATCCTAAGATCCGTCGAGACCGGCAATCCTGACTGCAGCTTTTTCCCGAGGTTTTCCTCAGTCGTAAATGCTAATGCATGGTATTGGGTCCTCTTTAACAGCCCTCGGACATCCCTTCACAATTGTCCTAATTCCAATAAACATATAGTTAAGACACCTGAAGGGGGTATGCATAGCACCTTATAACAGGTTTTACACAAAAATTATTATTATAAAGTTAGGCTATAGATAAGTAAATGAGCATGTCATCACTTGACTTTGAATATAACACTCTTTTGATGGTTTCGATCATCTTTCTTTACTTGATCTGAAATCTTAGTACGAATTCTTTATTCTTTATTCGTCCCTCATGCAGCCAGTCGCTTAATTTTCCACAATATCTTGCAACTTGGGATTCAATAAGCGAAAGTGAAGAGACAACAGAATAAATCACTTATCTATATCTTCCCCCTCGAATGTGTGTATTTTGCATCGCTGAAATGTAGCACTTCCATTAGTACGAGAATTAATTCGCAATGTCGCCGGTGGGGGTAGGATGATATCCATAAAACAACAGGCAATTCTGACAAGTTTTTCTAAAGTTTTCATCAATAAAAAAGACGAATTCCAGGAATAATTTTCATAAAAAAGCCATTTAACTTTCCTATTGAATAGCCTTCCCAGCATAGACACATAAAATGTACTAAATTGCCTTTGGACTGGATTTCTACGATACTTTCGACACCCTCGAACGGCAATCCTGACTGAAAGTTTATCCAAGGTTTTCGTATTCATTCGTTAAGGCAGGGATTGACTCCTTGCATACACCTTAGACATTCCCTTTACAATACCGGAATTCCATAACTTGTATTATACAATATAGCTAGTTGTCTGTTGTAGACACCTGGAAAGGGCCATCTATTGCACCCTGGACAGATTTCCTACAATATTTAATTTCTCCTACGAAAAATGTAAACTAAATTAAATCGGTGTATTTTGCAACATCTAATATTATATGTTAATCGGCTAAGGACTTGATGATGTGTTATATGGTCACGTGTCAGTTCTCTTGACACTGATGTTAAAGTTAAATGTCCCCATTATGTTTACAGGTCGTATTTTTCGCCAGACGGAATCGAACTGAACATCGGTCGAGTTCCTATTGGTGGTTGCGACTTCTCTACCCGTGGATATTCTTATGATGACGTGAAAGGGGATGTCAAATTAGAACATTTCAACCTTACAGAAGATGACTACTTATTCAAAGTATGGCCCATTAATAATGATCATAACCCAGACAAAACCTAATTCAAAATAGCAATGTATAACTCTTAAGTTTACTGTTATAGTTTGTCTTCTGACTTCGGCTGTGTTGTGCAATATAGAACAATGTTTTCCTCGTTTTATAGTACAGTTCTGTAATTTATTTTATTTTTCATTTATTTATTTAACGTCTATCCTATTCAGTTATAAAACAGGTTTACAAAGGAGGACAACTAATTAAATCTAATTACATAGATGCAGACAAAACAATGAACTACAGTTAAGTAAATATTTGAAATAATAACATTACAACAAAAATGCATTAAAACACAACAATTTTGATAACAAATAAAAAGGATATTAAATGCAATTAATTAATAAATCAAATATAAAAAAGGTGTAGAAAAAAAAGAAAACAAAAAAAAGAAAAGAAAAAAGAAAAGGAAAGAAAAGAAAAAAAAAAAAGAAAAGAAAAGAAAAGAAAAAAGAAAGAAGGAAAAAAAGAAAGAAGAAGAAAAAAAGAAGAAAAAAACATGAAAAGAAAATAACTGATTATTAGATTATCCCACTCAAACGAATATGAGGTTTGTCAAAAATCAGGAACAGCAAATCAGGGAGTAATCAAACTTTCGCAGAAGAAACCACTGAACGCGAATCTTCATTCTTGTGTTCAAATCTTGATAAAAATTAAGTAAATTATTATATATATATATAACCTTGATAAAGCTAGGTGAAACCCTAGTGAAACGTCGGTAATAAAATATTATTTTATTATAAATCATCACACGCAGTTTTACCTCAAAACATATATTTTCATATATATATATATATATATATATATATATATATATATATATATATATATATATATAGATAAAAACAAGGATCTTGGGTAAAACCGCGTCGAAAATAAGATGAACCAGGGCAGAACCTGGGCGTCCACCGACGTTTCGTCTGTACTACGTCAGACATTTTCAAGGTTGACTGTGACTCTACGGAGGTTGGAGTCACAGTGGTTGGCAAGCACGCAGCGCCCGCCTTATATAGCCTCGGCTGAAGGTGCGGGGCGGCGAGGTTATATAGAAAATAGGTGCGGGGCGGCGATGTCATATCGAAAAAATATATACGGATGGTGGCAATTGAGAAACAAAATAGCACAGCTTACTGTAGTGAAACCTTTTTAGTCCGGCTTCTTGTCATAGGGCCTGATTGGTTGTCTTTTGAAATGTTATTCGTGCTTAGAATTATGGAATCTGAAATTTGCACCACCTCTGAGGGATTTGGCAGAATAGGTCTACGGACTACTTTTCGAGGCATGAGTGCAGGTTTCCAAGTAAGAGGGAGGCTCTGGCTATCATCTCTTTTGTTCATGTTATTCGGCCGTTTCTCAATTTCTACAGATTCACGGATAATACGTGGCTTGAGCTGTTGTACAGGACAAATAGTTTTTGTTTTGTCAAAATCTATCACATGCGAGTAAGCTTTAGCATGTTGAGCCAGGGCTGATTTCTTGTCACCTGCTTTCACAGCATTAGAGTGTTCATTTATCCTCACTGCTATGCGTCTGCCTGTTTGGCCTATGTACGTTTGATCGCAGTCGCCACAGGGAACCTCATAAACCCCTCTTTCTTCCAGATGAACAGAGTCCTTAGCACTTCTCAAAAAGGAGCTGATTTTTCTGTCAGTGGAGAAAATGGTTTCGATGTTCTTACGATTGAGGATTCTACCTATGACGTCTGTGGTACCCTTGACATATGGAAGAAAAGCTTTAGACCGTGGTTTCTCCTTGTCCTCAGTATCATCCTCTGATTTCTTCAGTTCACGTTTAAACGCTCTGGTTATGTCTCGGTCCAAGTAACCATTGAGTGAGAGAGCTTCACGGAGCTTGTCAAATTCCTCTCTTGAGTGAGATTTGTCAGTAAGGTTCCTGGACCGGGTGACTAGAGTGTTAACCACTGAAAATAACTGTGAAGGACGGTGGTGGGAAGCAGCATTCAGATACCGGTTGGTGTGGGTGGGTTTTCTATAGACTGTGTGTCCCAAACTGCCATCAACATTCTTTATTATCAAGACATCGAGAAAAGCAAGTGAGTCGTTGGATTCTAATTCCATGGTGAACTGAATGTTCGAATGGATACCATTTAGATAGTCAAGAAAATCATTCAACTTGTCCACACCATGGGGCCAATGGCATAGATGTCGTCCACATATCGTATCCAAGAAGATGGTTTGTTAGGAGCTGCAGCTAGGGCCTTTTTCTCAAAATCTATCATGAATAAGTTGGCAATAGCTGGTGATAGCGGCGAGCCCATTGGAGCTCCCTCCACTTGCTTATAAAACTTGTTTTCATAAATAAAAGTATGTAGAAGACATGCAATGCCTTGCTAACTTCATGATGTCCTTCGGTATGCCATAGCTTTCTTCAATAGTAACAAGGGCCTCCTTCACAGGTATGTTGGTAAATAGGGAAACCACATCAAAACTAACCAATATGTCCCCAGGGCGAACCTTCCATTCTTTGATCAGCTGGATCAGGTGAGAGGAGTTTTTCACATAGGACGCAGCATCCTCCGAGTAAGGTTGGAACCTCTTAGCGACATATCTGGCCAGAGCTTGTGTGGGTGACCCTACTGCGCTCACTATGGGTCGCAAGGGGGCTCCGGGTTTGTGGATTTTGGGCAACCCATACAGTTTTGGAATACGAGAGGACTTCTCCCTAGGAATGAGAAATTTCTGTGCTTCAGGGTCAATATTAGAGGAAAGTATAAGGCTCCTAGTTGTCTTTTCTAGGTAAGTAGTCGGATCTCTGGGGGTAGCCTTATATGCCTTATCTTCAAGAAGGACTAACATCTTGTCCTTATAATCAGAGCTGTTGAGTATGACGGTGGCATTCCCCTTATCTGCTGGCAGAACTATGATGCTAGTATTTTTCTTCAACTCCTTAAGGGCACGTAGCTCAGAGGCTGGGATATTCCTAGTGGGGGGCTTGGCCTTACGGAGGACCTTCGCAACATCTTGCCGCACCTGCTCTGCTTCCTCATCTGGAAAACCCATAACAGCAGATTCTTCTCCACATATGATGTCTTCCACCGGCAAATGACTGGGGGCCACCGCAAAATTGAAACCCTTAGCTAACACTGCAGTGGTAACTTCATCAATCGGGCAATCAGATAAATTATGAACGACATGTGAAGGATCTAATTTCTTCCCTATCGGTTTCTGTACACGTTGTAGAGCATTGATTTTCATCATTTGTCTCTCAGTTATGGTAGCCGCATCCATTACTGCTCTCTCTGTAGTTAACCGGTCAATATTATAAAACAACAAGGGGTGTATGGTTTTTGACAGAAGCAAATGGACGTCTAGTAACTCCTTAGCGATGATGTCAAGGTCTTTTCTGGTTCTCTGTATGGCATCGCGTAGGAGCGCCATGCTAGCACGTCTAAGAATCTTATTGATGTTAGTGGAGCTAGTATGATAGCTTAATTTCATTGCAACTGGAATGAGACCTTTATCTCTGCAATGAGGCAGGAACGTAAGATTGCACAACCACTTAGCTTAGCTAGATATAAGGCTACCCCCAGAGATCCGACTACTTACCTAGAAAAGACAACTAGGAGCCTTATACTTTCCTCTAATATTGACCCTGAAGCACAGAAATTTCTCATTCCTAGGGAGAAGTCCTCTCGTATTCCAAAACTGTATGGGTTGCCCAAAATCCACAAACCCGGAGCCCCCTTGCGACCCATAGTGAGCGCAGTAGGGTCACCCACACAAGCTCTGGCCAGATATGTCGCTAAGAGGTTCCAACCTTACTCGGAGGATGCTGCGTCCTATGTGAAAAACTCCTCTCACCTGATCCAGCTGATCAAAGAATGGAAGGTTTCGCCCTGGGGACATATTGGTTAGTTTTGATGTGGTTTCCCTATTTACCAACATACCTGTGAAGGAGGCCCTTGTTACTATTGAAGAAAGCTATGGCATACCGAAGGACATCATGAAGTTAGCAAGGCATTGCATGTCTTCTACATACTTTATATTTATGAAAACAAGTTTTATAAGCAAGTGGAGGGAGCTCCAATGGGCTCGCCGCTATCACCAGCTATTGCCAACTTATTCATGATAGATTTTGAGAAAAAGGCCCTAGCTGCAGCTCCTAACAAACCATCTTCTTGGATACGATATGTGGACGACATCTATGCCATTGGCCCCATGGTGTGGACAAGTTGAATGATTTTCTTGACTATCTAAATGGTATCCATTCGAACATTCAGTTCACCATGGAATTAGAATCCAACGACTCACTTGCTTTTCTCGATGTCTTGATAATAAAGAATGTTGATGGCAGTTTGGGACACACAGTCTATAGAAAACCCACCCACACCAACCGGTATCTGAATGCTGCTTCCCACCACCGTCCTTCACAGTTATTTTCAGTGGTTAACACTCTAGTCACCCGGTCCAGGAACCTTACTGACAAATCTCACTCAAGAGAGGAATTTGACAAGCTCCGTGAAGCTCTCTCACTCAATGGGTTTCTTGGACCGAGACATAACCAGAGCGTTTAAACGTGAACTGAAGAAATCAGAGGATGATACTGAGGACAAGGAGAAACCACGGTCTAAAGCTTTTCTTCCATATGTCAAGGGTACCACAGACGTCATAGGTAGAATCCTCAATCGTAAGAACATCGAAACCATTTTCTCCACTGACAGAAAAATCAGCTCCTTTTTGAGAAGTGCTAAGGACTGTTCATCTGGAAGAAAGAGGGGTTTATGAGGTTCCCTGTGGCGACTGCGATCAAACGTACATAGGCCAAACAGGCAGACGCATAGCAGTGAGGATAAATGAACACTCTAATGCTGTGAAAGCAGGTGACAAGAAATCAGCCCTGGCTCAACATGCTAAAGCTTACTCGCATGTGATAGATTTTGACAAAACAAAAACTATTTGTCCTGTACAACAGCTCAAGCCACGTATTATCCGTGAATCTGTAGAAATTGAGAAACGGCCGAATAACATGAACAAAAGAGATGATAGCCAGAGCCTCCCTCTTGCTTGGAAACCCGCACTCATGCCTCGAAATGTAGTCCGTAGACCTATTCAGCCAAATCCCTCAGAGGTGGTGCAAATTTCAGATTCCATAATTCTAAGCACGAATAACATTTCAAAAGACAACCAATCAGGCCCTATGACAAGAAGCCGGACTAAAAAGGTTTCACTACAGTAAGCTGTGCTATTTTGTTTCTCAATTGCCACCATCCGTATATATTTTTCGATATGACATCGCCGCCCCGCACCTATTTTCTATATAACCTCACCGCCTCGCACCTTCAGCCGAGGCTATATAAGGCGGGCGCTGCGTGCTTGCCAACCACTGTGACTCCAACCTCCGTAGAGTCACAGTCAACCTTGAAAATGTCTGACGTAGTACAGACGAAACGTCGGTGGACGCCCAGGTTCTGCCCTGGTTCATCTTATTTTCGACGCGGTTTTACCAAGATCCTTGTTTTTATCCTATGACGGGCCGCGAAAACCTACAACAATCCATATATATATATATATATATATATATATATATATATATATACAAATTAATAAAATATGTTAATGTTGTTCTTTGCTCGCAGATCCCTCTAATACAACGCTCTGTTGCCATGAGCAAGCGACCTATCCGTCTGATGGCGGCGGCTTGGACGGCACCGCCCTGGATGAAAGTCAGCCAAAGATACGACGGCGTTGGTGTACTAATAGAAAAGTATTACCAGGTCTGGGCTGACTATCACGTCAAGTAAGGATTCTTGTATACATAAGAAATTAGTAAGAGTCGTATAAATTGCTGTTAAATTTGTTATACTCTTATCTATTACCCATGTATTCAATTATAACAAGTATCGGGTTTCGTCTAAAGTTATTGACTAATAAAAAAAATAAAATGCGGTTCACACACCTTACCTCACACTCACAAACTCGTAATTAAAATGATTACAAATTCAATAATGATGCAACGTAGTGTACATTCTTTAACACTCCGGTTTCCAAAAGTTGGGTCGGTGATATCTTGTGAACGTGAAGAGTTTCTTGACGATGGCTTACCAGACCTGTCTGTCTTCTTCTTCTTCTTCTTCTTCTTCTTCTTCTTCTTCTTCTTCTTCTTCTTCTTCTTCTTCTTCTTCTTCTTCTTCTTCTGCCAGTTAACGTCATTTGCTTCTGTCCTTGCACACCGCCACCCTGCTTCTATATACTTCTTCCGAACGCTCACTCTTTTCTTCTACATACTTTCTTCTTTGGTCCTGCCACTTCTCCCTTGGTCGGTATTAGTTCTTCTCTAGTTCTCCTCCACTTCCAAATATTGTTCACTTGATATTCTTTGCTTGACCATTCTTCTCCCATATCCATGTCATTTCATTCTTTCTCTCCATAATAACATATGTTAAGCAAAAGCATCTTTTAAACTCCATCTCCCTTTCTTATTTCCTTACATCTCTGTACCATAGAATATCCCTACTGTGAGTTTTTTTTCTTTTTAGATTCCTGGACGCATATTATGAGGAAGGTTTGAAGTTCTGGAGTGTTTCTACGGGTAATGAACCATCGAATGGGCTCTTAACAGTAGTGCCGCTAAGTGCCATGGGCTGGACGTTGGACATGCAGATGAAATGGGTTTTAAATTACTTCGGCCCAGCTATAAGGAACTCTCGGCACCACGAAACCAAAATAATCACCGTTGATGACCAGCGGTTCATGTTGTTGTGGTGGTCTATTGGCGTACGTATAATCTTTATTGAAATATAGTGTTGTATAATGATACGACATTCAAGTACTAACATAAGTTACATTTGGGAAAGAATGAACCAAAACAAATCTTTCCTCGTTATGTAGCCCTCACCAAACTCAAATATAAGCCCAATATACAACCCTATCTATCTCATAATAGAACACACTATACCAGCCTCCCAATCCCTCATCAACAAATCAAGGTCAATCTAACTCTGGGTCATCCCCTAAAGTGTGGACCCTCATATTTAACATCGTAGAAGCAATACTTGAACTTCCACCTAATCCTGTAATGACAATACTTGAGCGTATGCTCCGTGAGATGACTCTTCCAATTTAAACACAAGGCAAAAATTTTGCCTCCCCCATACAAGACCCCCGCCCAGATTACGAGTTGTCCCACACAGGCTTCACCACTCATGCCGCCTTTTACGGACACCAGAGGCCGACATAGGCATTTTATCTCATGGCCAATGAACCCAATGAGTACGCAGAATCATAGGGCATTCTTTAGTGTACCATGCTACCACTGGTATGGTCCACTTCAGGCGACTACCTAGGTTTGTAAGTTTAAATAGAAAAGCATAATACGGATTTTAGCAAGTTATTATCCCAGCATTCGCATACCTGTGGCAGCATTAGTAAAAACACAAGGACCTGCGGTGTCTGGAGTCGAACCAACAATCTTGGCTTGGTCGGCTGTAAATTTATCGTCCCCCGCCGAATATCAGTCATGTGAACGAATGGGTATCAGACTCTAAATACGATTTATTTATTTATTTTAATCTCTTTATATGAGTTTCACGAACAAATGTTGATTGACCTCTATCGGTAAAAATATATATAAAATATATATATTAACAATATAATCTAATATAATATATATAACATATATAAAAATATATATATATGCTTTGAAAAGACTGTCCCGAGTCACCCCGACCCTCGGGGTGACACGGGACACTTTAAAAAAAATAATATATATATATATATATATATTTGTATATGTGTTTAACCTTGGCTTTATAGTAGGCGACTATGACGCTGTTATTAAGCGAGCGAAGCGAACGTTTCCATTTGACTCTGCCGGAAAAATTAGTCACTTTTTTTTTTTTTTTTTTTTTTGTTTGTTTGTTTGTTGTTTTTTTTGTTTTTTTTTTTTTTTTTTTTTTTTTGTATGTCTCGCCATAACGTTCGAACGGAGGCTTGGATCGAGTTGAAATTTTGACCATCCGCAAGCTTCGTTCTCGATTGAATGCCATTAGTTTTGTGGCAAAATCGTTCAAAAAGTTAAAAAGTTACATTAAAGTTAATCGAAAGTTTTTTTTCAAACTCAACGGCGACAAAATCTGAGATAGCCAAATCATTTAGAATGTCCGTCCGGTCACGAATATGTTAATTTTATTTTGATCCGATAAGTAGTGTAGATGGAAATTACATTATAACAAAAGTAACGTTGCCATGGCAACGAAAAGACGCGCGAAGTTTCTAATGCACTGCCACCTAGAAGTAATCAAAATACTTTCGAGGAAGCAGTCTATTATTTGTCAACAAAGAGTTTAAATAACTGTTTTCCCAAGGAGTCAATGTCCTCTAGATGGCGGTGGATTTTAAAGTAAAGATTAACACGGGTTTACCCGGTTATTTCTCTATGGGTTTACCCAAATACCTTGGCAATAATAAATAATACTGGAAACGCGAACGTCGTAAATTTTAAAATTAAAAAAAATGTGCAATGTGGGTCTAGCTATAGCACGTGCTCGCTTATCAACGCGTCCAACTGAGCGTTTCCTAGTGATAGTACTTTAGACAGAAATAGCTCAGTGTTGGTAAGAGCATAGCCCGGTAAGCTAAGGTCCCGGGTTCAAACCCCGGTGTAGTCACTTTTTTAATTTCTGTCTAAAGTACTATCATATATATATATGTTTTAAGTATCTTTACGGTAAATAATCACGCACAGTATTATAGAAAATAACTTTTAATCCCGACGTTTCGGAAAACTAGGTTTCCATTTTCAAGGGAAGGTTAAAACAAAATTCAATAAAACAACAACAGCATTATAAAAATAAACAAATAGAAAAAACAAAAAAACACACTACCTTGCAAACATAGAAAATTAAGATCCAATTGCAGTGACCCCAAAACCAAATCACATGGTTGCATTGTGAGTGCGACTTCGTGTGACCATTCCAGCAGGCCTATCGCTGTCTTCGTGTCTTGGTACCACTGGCAGCTCAGTCTCACACTTTTCAAGAGCTGCAGTATGACTTCTAGTCATCCTTCTGCTGGATTCCTCATTTCTAGACATGATGGCTGGCTCCGTCCGTATCGTCCCACGTTCGTCTAGAGCAGCAGACACTCGATCAGTCGTTGTACCGCTCTCTTTGACCAGCCTCTCAACCAAAACAGGCTTCCACGATTGAGCCAAACGTTTGCCATCGTCTCGTTTGTTAAGATTGAGTGGGCGCTTCTCAATTTCCACTGCCTCTCTGACGATCCGACTAGATAGATGGCTTACCATGGCAAGAGGCCTCATTCCGTCAAAATCAATGGAATGACCCTCCTTCTTGACATGTTGTGCCAAAGCAGATGTTGTTTCCATCTTGTTGACGGCGAGCTTGTGTACCTTGTGCAGTGGTACCAAGACACGAAGACAGCGATAGGCCTGCTGGAATGGTCACACGAAGTCGCACTCACAATGCAACCATGTGATTTGGTTTTGGGGTCACTGCAATTGGATCTTAATTTTCTATGTTTGCAAGGTAGTGTGTTTTTTTGTTTTTTCTATTTGTTTATTTTTATAATGCTGTTGTTGTTTTATTGAATTTTGTTTTAACTTTCCCTTGAAAATGGAAACCTAGTTTGCCGAAACGTCGAGATTAAAAGTTATTTTCTATAATACTGTGCGTGATTATTTACCGTAAAGATACTTAAAACATTAACCATGGATCACGAAAGCTTAAGACAAAAAAAATATATATATAGTTATAATAATACAATATAATGTAACCTATTATTTTAATGTTTGTTTTAGATGGTGGCTTATCCAAGCTCAGTGAAATATGTCGATGGTTTAGCAGTACATTGGTACTACGACAAATGGCTACCTGCATCGATACTCGACGTCGCTCATACAATCTGGCCTAGTAAATTTCTGATTACGACAGAGGCAAGTGCCGGTAAGTGTACACAATCTTGCGAGTAGTCATACTATCCCGCTCAACATTAGTGTACACAAAACAAATGCATATTTGTGACTTTCAGGCTTCCATCCCCAGACACAACCCAAGGTTCTTTTAGGATCTTGGCATCGAGGCGAACTTTACATGGAAAATATCTTACAGGTAATGTGTTAGAGAATTATTTAATGTGACGGTGTTAGATAAGTTAGTGTCTTTTCAATCAATTTCACAAAATAAGATACCATGTTCACCATAAAGAAATATGTAAAAAGGAACATTATGTGAGATTCATCTCATTTACACAACAATTTAAAAAATTCAAACTGAAATTTCTGCGACTGATTTCAGAATCTGAACCACTGGTCACAGGGATGGGTGGATTGGAATTTGGCTCTAAATGCCACAGGAGGTCCAAATTGGCTCAAGAACTTCGTAGACTCAGCTGTCATAGTTAACACAGAAAACGACGAGTTCTACAAACAGCCCATGTTCTATACACTGGGCCACTTTGCCAAGTTCGTACCCGAGGGGTCGGTTCGTATAGACATCACGCAGAACCCCGACACTGATGAGTTATACGGCATGGCATTCAAAACGCCTGACAGTGCTACCGTCGTCGTTCTCCATAACAAGTAAGATTGTTGACGATATTTTGTCGTTAACGGTTTATACACTTTAATTTCACCATGGTATGGTCTCGTTTACCTCAATAAATAAATAAATAAATAAGTATATAGAGTCTACCCACTCAGTCTCAGTCATATAACTGATTTTCAGTGGACCAAACCAACCCTGTAGGCCCCGACGCAATCGACATTTAGACCTTTACACTGTCAGATTTACCATAAATGCAGTTTATTACTTGTAGGCCCACTCTGGAATTCAAACTTACTTGTAGATACAAAAAACTTTCAGTGGTCTAATCGTAATAGTAGTTGCAATTAAAGGTATTCACCCGCTTAACTCGATTGGGTCCACCATTAATCGATTTTTCATTGACGTACTCGGCTGCCTTTTCTGTTAATCCTATACTTTTTGTAATTTGGGCAAGTGTTTTGGTCAAAATACGATGATTACCAAGAGAAGGTGTAATTTCGAAACGCATATTTTTGCGTGTTTGGGTGTATGTTTGTGTATTTGTGCGTAATGCTCTATACGAGGACGTGGGTTCGAATCCCGTATATGGCATTTTTTTTAAAAATCGTCTCTTCATCGTCGTTTATCACCATTCATCGTGTCGAATAGCCTTATAGTGCATTAAAATGAAATGTAAAGCAACAAAAATCAACATCATTAAAGTGTATTACCTCACTACATACTTCTTGCCGCGGAAAACACTAAATGTACTCTTCATTTACTTTTAGGAGATCAACTGAGCGCCGAGTGACCATTACAGTTCCGAATAAAGGATACATCAATTTGTTAGTGACTAAAAGATCTATCCAGACAATTATTTACTGAGAGTAAAATATCTTTGTCAACATTCTGGGAAACTACCAGCGCGGGCTACTCGACAATTTTGCACTCGTAAATATCAGTAATGATATATTGTGGATAAATTATGTGGACGGCGGGAAAAGGGTCACAAGTCAAATTTGGGAGATTTTGACCTGTCAAATTATTTCTCAATTTTTCTACTTCTGTGTTAGGAAAAGCATACATCTTCCTTATAATAGGCAATGTTAGCATTGTTGCAATGGATATAAGTCAATACCTACCTGATTACACAGAATTTTTTAAATTTCACAAGGCTCTCCTGAAAATTTGCCATTATTGACTTATGCCCTTTTCCCCCACCCACCACTGAATTATTGTTACATTCATTCAAGATCATATTATACTAAGAGTTCTGAACAGAACAATGTATAAATAAATAAGATAAATATTATCTTACTTCCGAGCGAGTGTCTTTATTCAATAATATTTTATAAATCAACATTTATGTATAATATACTAAGGATAATTTTTATTTCATTAGTTGAAAGTAAATAATTTACTTAACCACAGAAATATTTTGCATGGAGTAGTTGTCCGAAGGTAATGCTAGTTACTAATAAGTAATTTCCTGGTAATTCTAAAACAACTCCCCACTAAGGAAAACTGTCGACTCCCAAGACCTGAATGTTATATTTTCTGACAATACACCAACAGTCATGGATGGCGATCTAAACGCAAAGCACCGAGCTTGGAATTCAACAAATCTCATCTCATGTACTTGTGCATGGCATTGTTCTTACATCACGAAGAATGTCTGTCAACTCTACATTCTCAATGCCTCATAACTCATAAGTCATAACCCTCTCTGCCAGCATAGGCATAAAGCGTTTTTCTCCCCTGGTAATACATCATCCTACATTTGAGGGGTTCAGACCCGGTATTGTATATGGAAGCAAGAACACATGTTCGTTCATTGCACAATCTAAGCAATGCTAAGCTAAAATTATTTGTATATATTATATAAGTCACGTGGAAAAATAATTTAATATAATTGAGTAGCTTTCGTTGGAATGTTATGTTATGTATTGAGTGAACTCATACAGTGCACTTTGACTGTGGAAAAATTGATACACAATATTCATGTCTAGAATTGTTTAAAATGTAAAACTGACTTTATTGACGCTCTGTATCATTTCAAATTATACACAATAATAAACAATATGTTTTTATTAATGTAGTAGGCAAACTATACAGTATAAGTTGTGTTCGATTGTCAATGTGTGCTCTCAATCGCTTTCAACTTTCAAGAACTAATTACAGCGAGACTGCTGCATGAAACGTCGATAATCAAAATATTGGTTATCGCTAACTGAACAGGCAACTTATTAACCGGAAATTTGAATATCGAAAACTGATAAGGCTATTAACTGCAACGTAATGAAATCGCTAGGCCATAGGGCCCAACAATCAACCAAGTGTAATGAGAGTTGGCCTTGGAGAAACTGTTAGGTATTAAGAATCACCGGGGGATCCTCCCAGCTGCTAGTGTCTTTTATTGCAATTATCTCCACACGTGACAGTAAGAGCGAAACTGTAAGGTTTTAAGAAATGTTTCAAACGTGGAATACATTTTGATATCTCTAATTCTTTATCACTTTTGAATATGGAAAGCAAAATTGGGTAACGGGTACCGTAAAAAATCAAAATTATCAAATTTAGGTAATTCCGTACTCTAGTCTAGTGAATAATACGCTATACTGAGAAAACGGTTCATCTTAGAACTTTGTAACTTGTGCCACACTCAGATGTACCTCATATAACCAAAACCGGGCAATTGGGACCGGGGAAAATCAAAATCAAAATCAAAACGCGTAATTACTCTGGCGTAGTAATTTGTACAACCTTGAAATTAAACATGCTCTTAACCATTATAAATATCTAGTGCTTAAAACACAAGGGGTATCTTTGGGGGGACCGTGGGCCCAAAAATGTCAAAAAACAACTTTGAACTTAACAAATTTAATCATTTAAAGTCCATCATTCACACCTTGATAGCAAATGAACAACAAAAAAATGTAATATTCAACCAAATACAAAAATTTGTAAAAAAAAAAAAACGGCAGCCAAGCTCTCCTTCAAAAGTCTTCGGCTGTGAATGCTGTGAGATATAGAAGTTGAGCCAAGCTTTTTATTCTTTCTCCCTAGTTTCGCTTTAAAAATAAGTAAGATCATTTCGCCTGTTGACGAGCGCCAAGCCAACGATTTTTGTGGTAAAAAAGTAAAATTTTTAAACTCGAAATTATAAAAAAAAAATCTTGGCCATGAACCAAATTCAATGACCAAGCCATTTTTTTTATGATTTCGAGTTCAAAATTTTTATTTTTTACCACAAAAATCGTTGGCTTGGCGCTCGTCAACAGGCGAAATGATCTTACTTATTTTCAAAGCGAAACTAGGGAGAAAGAATAAAAAGCTTGGCTCAACTTCTATATCTCACAGCATTCACAGCCGAAGACTTTTGAAGGAGAGCTTGGCTGCCGTTTTTTTTTTTTTTTTTTTTACAAATTTTTGTATTTGGTTGGATATTACATATTTTTGTTGTTCATTTGCTATCAAGGTGTGAATGATGGACTTTGAATGATTAAATTTGTTAAGTTCAAAGTTGTTTTTTGACATTTTTGGGCCCACGGTCCCCCCAAAGATACCCCTTGTGTTTTAAGCACTAGATATTTAGCATGTTTAATTTCAAGCTTGTACAAATTACTACGCCTGAGTAATTACGCGTTTTGATTTTGATTTTGATTTTCCCCGGTCCCAATTGCCCGGTTTTGGTTATATGAGGTACATCTGAGTGTGGCCAAGTTTCAAAGTTCTAAGATGAACCGTTTTCTCAGTATAGCGTATTATTCATAAGAGTACGGAATTACCTACTTTTGATAATTTTGATTTTTTCCGGTACCCGTTACCCAATTTTGCTTTCCATATTCAAAAGTGATAAAGAATGAGAGATATCAAAATGTATTCCACGTTTGAAACATCTCAGTTGTAGCGTTTTCTTTGAATGATTCATTTCTTAAAGTTCAGATATGTTTTTTGTCATTTTTGGGCCCATGGTCATCCCCAAATTTAGCCCCTTGTGTTTTGGACGCAAGATATTTATAATCGTTAATAGCATGCTTAATTTTAAGTTTGTACAAATTACCACGCCTTGGTAATTACGCGTTTTGATTATCATCTAAATTTTGATTTTCTCCGGTCCCTGTTACCCGATTTTGGTTTTGAAAGCAAAAGTCACTGCGTCTGAAGGACATCTAAGTGTGGTCCAAGTTTCATTGTTCTAAGATTTACCGTTTTCTCTGTAGGCTTAATTAATAAATTAATCTCCGCGGAGAACTAGCTAGCCAGCCAGCCAGCCGAAAGGAATTTGACGATGTTGAGAGCCTTTTTTTAACACAGAACGAGTTGTCGGATCGGGTTGATTTTTTTTTTGGTATGTCATGGACCACATACCAGGTCATATACCGAGTTTCAAGATTGTAACTCTTTCGGGGCGGTGTGCAGATAGCTGAAAACCTCCCAACTCTGGTAGCTGTATACAGGGCTGGAGTTCGTGTCGCCTAAGCAGTCGCATGCGCTTGTCTGCCGGGCGACGACCGTCGCCCTAGATGCAGTGGTAATACAAAACAATAGGTATTATTGAGAGATGAGGAAAAAACCAGGCATCTTCCATTTATTATGAAAGCTAACGGCATTTGTCGGATGGATTTATGTCATGGAACTCAACAATCATGCACAACACAGCATTATTTAGTGATGGTCTGTCCTGTGGTTTCAGTAGAGCCATAGGTTCTCGATTCGACCTCCAATCATGGCAAATTTTTAAGACGAATGCTATCAATCAATAATCATCTTTAGTTGAATATTAATACAATGATTAATTAGGAAGATATTTATTACATTCAAGTAACATTATGTGTGCGTCGTTATCAGTGGGATAGTAATAATTGGTTATTTAAAGAATTCCGATTTCCAAAGTAAAATACTCTCTAAAAAAAAAACATTAATACAATACTTACAAATAAGTGTTATCTATGAGTTTCAGAACCTAGATTTAAATCTTGTAAGAATGGGTGTCTTATCATCTGTAATCCTGGCCTTGGCCGATTATGCTTTGGTCTATTTTTAGATGATCATAATATTACACTAGATGGTATGGTAAAACAGTAACCCTGTCCTTGCATTCCGGGACCGATAATGTTTTATATGTATATAGGCTAACTTATCCCTCGTTTTACACCATATTGTTACCAAATTAATCTATGAATATGATACATGTTGTCAATTTTAAAAACATTGAAGACTCTTAAAGTCTTAAACAACGCACCATTGAAGAAGAAGAAATTGAAATTTAATTTTAATTTGAGAAGAAATTGAATGTAATGTAACGTGAAAAACATCAGTCTGTGCATCTGACCACTGTTACTACTATATCCTAGATGTGTTGCAATAGAATAATTGAAAATGTAGCGGGTGTAAGTTCCTATACCCTCACACAACATGTGAATGTGACATAAGCCAGCTGTTGTATTGCCGCCAAGTCACATGGTCTAGCTGTGACAATTGATTAAAGGCGCGCTGCTGTTGAGGAAGGGTCAAAACGAGGTCAGTCGAGTTTCTCCACTCTACTAGCACACTCATACAGGCATGCATGTGCGCGTTGTTTATTTTGCCTAGATGAAAGTGAAATGCAATAACACCTTTGCTACAGTGCTGTGTGTGTGTACATTTAGCTTCCACTGGTATAATTGTTCTGGAATACCTGTGGATAAAATCATGTGACAGTTACACATTCGTTGAGGGTAAGTGATATAGTAATAATGATCGTGATATTTGATTGTCACCTTTACAGCATGCAATTACATTTCTACATGTTTCATTTATTCACTGCTAAATACAGCCCAAGGGCCAAAGTAATGATAACTAATCTTGGCCGGGTTTGTGATCGCGATACTCGAGATTATACACTAAGGTCTAGGATGAAACATGGTATAGGTTATTTAACGATCACGCAAGACTTGTTTGTCAATGTTTTTATCGAATTCAAGATAGCATTTTTTTATTTGACCTAGGCCTACAGACTAGAATCAAGCTTAAATAGAATTATTGTGATTACCCTAGATCCAATTTAATTGGATGAGCGAAGCGAAGACTTCAATTCCACTAACCCCCCAAAAAATTAGCTCGGGTGTTTTTTTTATTTTTAATCTGTTTTTTTGTTCGCTCTTTACCGGGCAAACGGCATATGCGATCTTGATCAAAATTGGAGGGGACCTTCAAAATCCTGAACTTAGACTTGCCACGTTTTTGGGTACAATCGAATTAATATTTCTCATGCATATCGTACTTTTACGATTTTTTTTTTACGATTTTTAGTGCGATATTTTCGTGATATTTGGGCCGATTCTGACCAAATGGGTGGGGATACATCGTTCATATTTCACATGTACATAAGGGTGATGTAGTAACTTTTGAAAGAAAAAGTTGGAAAAGTTAGCCTGAATCCATAGAAATAAAGATTTTAAATATAGTTTTTTTGAGGTTTACAATAACAATTAACAAGTAACAATAGAAACTTGACAACAATCACCTACAATGCGTTCAAAAAGCACTTGCAAAAGTAAAGAGATCCCACGCAAACTAAAAACTTACAAAAAAGCTCATCCATCAACGCGACTAAAAAAGCGTTCGCGAAGCGGCCTAGTAATATAAATTATATCTCATAACTGCTGTGAGTATCGATGTTATTGTGATAAAATGTATAACGGTGGATCGATTGATTGATTGTTAATTAAACATGTATTTTATTTTCGATATTTTTGCACTTCGAGACTAAAAGAAACATACAAACCTCGGTGGTAGGCCTACTCGAGACGCGAGCGCACGGCCGACAAGATTCGACCGGGATTCACTCACCAGACTCATGCATGTGCAGTAAAAACAATGTTCACGCCGTAGATAGTGAACTTGTTAAAACTAGGAAAACGCTTAAGTCCCGCCGCGTTGTTGGATGAGCGTAATTGGTGTATTGAGCTGCCATGTGTTATGCGGATTTTCTGTTGTTCTGTGAAAAAATCATTACTGTTGAAGATTTTTTTTAAAATTAATTTAAATTAAATAAAAAATAACTTTAATTTTTAATTTTTTTAGTTAATCGAAATTTAAAAAAAGAAAAAAATCGTAAAATTGCGATTTTCATAAGAAAAAATTATTCGATTGCGCTCAAATTTCACACGAATATATTAATTCATAAAATTAAGGTTCTGTGAAAAAATCATTACAATCGGATAAAGCATGTAGGTGTTATAAGTCAAAGAATTGTTTTAAACTAGGAAAACGCTTAAGTCCCGCCGCGTTGATGGATGAGCTTTTTAAAGTTTTTAGTTTGCGTGGGATATCTTTACTTTTGCAAGTGCTTTGTTTTGCTGCCTACGCATTGTAGGTGATTGTTGTCAAATTTCTATTGTTTGGTTAAAAACTTATATTAAAACTTTATTTCTATGGATTCTGGCTAACTTATTCAACTTTTTCTTTCAAAAGGTACATCACCATATCCTTTATGTCCATTTATAATATGAACGTTGTTGCCCCACCCGTTTGGACAGAATTGGCCCAAATGGCACGAAAATATTGCACAAAAAATCAAAAAACTTATATTAAAAGCTTTTTTTCTATGGATTCTGGCTAACTTTTTCAACTATTTCATCTTTTTCTTGCAGAAAGCAATACATCAACATGTGAAATATGAACGTTGAAGACCCACCCGTTTGGTCAGAATAGGCCCAAATGTCACGAAAATATCGCACTAAAAATCGAAAAAATCGTAAAAGTACGATATTCATGAGAAATATTTCTTCGATTGTACCCAAAAACGTTGCAAGTCTAAGTTCAGAGATTTCGAAGGTCCCCTCCAATTTTCATCAAGATCGCATGCCGTTTGCCCGGTAGAGAGCGAACAAACAGAGAGAAAAACTAAAAAAAACAAACACCCGAGCTATTTTTCTTGGGGTAACGTAAGTGAAAAACAAACAAAAAAACAGAAAGTCAAATTGAAGTCTTCGCTTCGCTCGCTAGGTTCGCTACGCTCATCCAAAAAGAAAAAACCCATAAAATTGCGATTTTCTTGAGAAATAATTTTTCGATTACGCTCAAATTTCGCACGAATATCTTAATTCATAAAATTAAGGTTCTGTGAAAAAATCATTACAATCGGTTAAAGCATGTAGGTGTTATAAGTCGAAGAAAGTTTTTAAAAATCGAAAAAAATCGTAAAATTGCGTTTTTTATGAGAAATAATTTTTCGATTGCGCTCAAAAACGTGGCAGTTCTAAGTTCAGAGATTTCGAAGGCCTCCATGAAATTTCATCGCAATCGGAGTATCGGTTTAGCCGGAATCGTGTTAACAGACAGACAAAAATACAAAAAAAAAAAAACATTCCGGATTTTTTTCTCCAGTGTAGTGAAATGGAATCTTCGCTTCGCTCGCTACGCTCATCCAAAATGAACAACATGATTCCAGCATTCATAACATAATTCGATGATTCTTACAATGTCCAACATTTTGTTTTGTTGCGCAAGGAAGAGAAGCAGCTACGTGAAATATATGTACTGTAGGCCCCACTGTTCGAGATAGCACAAAAAATGCAATTTCGCGAATTTTCCCTGCGTTTTCTAAGGGACATGAAATGTTCACACTTACATTATTATTGTTCATTTAGATAAGTTCATATACTATTTAGAAATTTTTTCGTAATTTGCCTAATAAACCTTTACAGAACATAAATCCTAGGAGGATGGTTGACCCCCCCCCCCCCCCCATCGCCAAGATTTCCTGAAAACAATAATTTCTCACTAAAATACGATTAAACACACGGGCGATTGGCACCCCTTGCTTTTGCCCTACTATCTTATAGTCGAAAGGGGTATTTACACTCTCAATACAAAACTAAAGTACATAGCATATTTATAAAGGAACACTAATGAATTTTCGTAGTAAAAAAAATTGTTGGGATCACCAAAGCTGGGAAACATTTGTGCAAGCTCTAATTTATAGAGATTGGTGCCATAATGAAACGTTCTCAAATAAGCAACATTGAGACGTTTCTCTCATGACTCAATTTCATTCACTCAATACCACTGACATGGGTAGCCATTAGAAAATCGAAATATACAGTTTAAAAAAAAAAAAAGATAAAGTCATATTTAATTACATTCGAAAATCATTACGAGAACTTATCAAATGTAATACCGCGAGACGACAAATACTTGAAAATACATCCTGCAAAAAGTGTTGAAATAGCCCCCCAAAAAGTTGTAGAACATCGCGACAGGCGGAAACCGCAGCTACCCTCCTCCCCCCCCCCCCACAAATAAACGGATTGCCTGATTTGTTCAAATTTTAGTTGTTTATTTTTATCTTCCAAAAACATCATCATATCTCCAGGGTGAAGACTGTGTATTATTAACAAAATCAATTATTTCTCTGCCTATTAGATATGACATATTTTATTATCTCAGCAATGCAACACATAATTATAGTATGTTCAAAGTATTGAAACAATAAACTGTTCCATGTCGGTCAATGTTATTAGTATTGCACACTATGTGTGTTTGTGTGGCATGAGACTTTGAATCCATTGTGTAAATAAAAGTGCGGATGCATGAACATAATATTATTATAGCAGCATAGATAATTGTGATGATAACAATAGATTGTCACGAACTGGATCTATATACGTTCATGCTGGTGGTGGTGGCGTTCCATTGTAAAATCACAACGTACAGTATGTAATTATGCTCATTTTCAGATTGAATTGCCAATTATAAACATACCATTGAAAGGATGGAATATGGGAGGTCGGCGTTCGTTTTGTCTGCCTTCACGTTGTTGACGGTATCAGGTAGGGAAATTTTCTCTCATGGTTACATGGTATGTTATTATTAATGTTTATTTTGTAACCTGTACCGGTAACATGGGTGAATAGGAACTATGGGGTGAATAGGAACATAACTTCCTCTAAATAATACTAAATTCGTAATTGCCGCTCTTTTAAAACGGCTCACATAAGTTTTTTGGAGTTGGTACACTACATTTTGCAGTTCCCTCTAAAAATAGACTAAACTTGACAACCGCAGCCTTTATAATAGAAAATCAGCCTCAATGTTATGAAAAGCATTGGCACATTTAAGAGAGCTGATAAACTTTGTCATTTCTCTTTATCTGGGAAGAGTTACATATCTTATAAACGTAGGACTCCATTATCAAGATATATATTTTTTAAATGTAATTTGTGTTCCTATTGACCCCTGGCTAGGGTTAATAGGAACAGCTAGCATATCTATATGTATTTTCAGGCATATTTATATCCCTGTTCCTATTGACCCCACATGGAGGTGAATAGGAACGCACAATATAAAAATAAAAATAAAATATAAATATTCATATACTCTGTTAATGGTTGGTTATATATATTATTTAAAGGAACCACATAGCTATAATTTAAAAAATATCTCATTGGTTTACTATGATTCATGTTAAAATAACAAGAAGTTAACTTACAAAACTGTTCCTATTCACCCCACCTTACGGGTACAAGATTAGAAAATTGGTGCATATTACAGAAAAGTACGTGAACATGGGCCTATGTGACCCATCTAATTGGCCCCCAAATTGCTTGAATAAAACAGATTTTCAAAATATAATATGAATTTCATTAAAAATTTAATGTGTAATCGATTACTACCAATAATAAATAAAAATCTGATGTCGTTTTGACGAGCACAGATAAGATTACATTATTTTTATCTACTGCAATTTAGAAATTAAAAAAGTCCGACCCGACCGGGATCGTCGGTCGGGGTTGGGGCGAACTTTTGTAATTTCTAAATTGTAGTAAATAAAAACAATTACACCTACGGGAGTGTTTCCCGACTAACCAATTCGAGAAAGATTACATATCTCGCAAAATTTCGCTATCACGTAATTTGCTTATTTTATCAAATATACACTTAAAAACAATACTGAAATACATTGAACCTTAAACATCATAACGTAAATCTTGTTTTGAACATGCATGCGGCAATCATTGCCTCTTGAAAGTGATTTCTTTTAATACATAGTTGTCATGGCAGCAGAATTGATGGGTTAGTGCCTAGGCTACCTGCACCACACTGCCTGAAGTACAACAATGAAACATAGTACTTTAACTGGCGAACAAACCACACTTGTCCAGGAAATAACAAACACACTCAATCCGCAAATTTATGCAGAAGCTACCGAAGAGATCGAATATTTACTGTTCAATTTGATCTGTTGGATCATCTCTATAAATATGAAATATCATTTTAGTTGTTTGATTTATTGATTGTTGTAGCTTAGCGCCTTTTCAAATCGTTCAATTTTTTTTATGCAGTCGTGCAACAAGCTTACACGAAATACACAAAATAAACTGTACACACTTGGATTAACTTGATGAGAATGAGTTTGGCTATAACAAGGTTGGAAAGTTTTTTTCGTTTTCTGTCAAGTTAACAATAACAACACGTTTGACATTTTTGTCTGCAATAATATTGTTGTTGATTTATAGCGACGGGAAGTTTCATGCCTATCAGACACACTTTGTGGCTAATATGTCTTCAGATTCCAAATGAATATTCCTTCAATTCAAATTTTCTATTTTGCACAAAAAAAGTCGTATTTAGAGTCTACCCACCCCACACTCCCACAGTCACCTAACTGATTTTCAGTAGGGGACATTAAATTTAAAGCAAACCAAGCCAACCATGTAGGCGCCGTCACAATCGACGAGAGTACTATAGGTCAGCACCATGGTATAAATGGGTATATAAGTACTTTATAGGCCTATTGGTTTCAAAATGTTGTTCACCGGTTTCAGTATTGGCCGGCAATCCTTGTGTTCAGAAGCAGTTCGGTGTGGACCGCATAGTCTGTGTGTGCAATGCTACCTACTGTGACACTGTGGACCAGGTTCCTACACTGGCAGACGGACAGTACGTGCAGTACACGAGCAACATTGCAGGGATGCGTTTTGAGCAAACCCTAGGAACTTTCAGCGATGCTCCACTAAAGAAAAGTAATCATTAATTATTCTTATTAGTCTGGTTGGGATTAATATTTATGGATACAAAATCTTGTTATACGTTTGTGATTTAGGTTTGCGTATGCGTGTCAATGGAAGTGACCGATATCAAAGCATATTTGGATTTGGAGCCGCATTCACGGATGCTGCCGGCATAAACATCATGTCGCTAAGCTCTGGGGCACAGGATAACTTATTGAAGTAAGTAAAATTAAAAAAAAAAAAAAATGCCTCACTTGAAAATCATAGAAGTATACTTTTAGATTTCTTTCAGCAATCGACATAAAAAAAAGAAACAGGACTGAGTGAACTTGATAGCTTATTAAAGAGTTTGTAAAAATTACGTTCACAGCTTATAAGCTGCAAAGTATAATATGAATTGGAAACATTTGAATTTGAAGCAAACTGCAAACAATGCATATTGATAATAACACGGAAAAACACAATATATTTTGTAGAAATATTCACTAAAAATATTTCGCCCCTATTGGTAGATAACTCTTGTAGTTAGTAGGGAGGGATGAATATTGAAAGCTCGTTCAGTGATGATGGAAAAATCACTAGGGCTCAAATACGGCGAAGGGTAGAGGGGAGGGTGGGAGGGGGTAAGAAACAAGAATAATTTATGTTAGCAGAGAGAAGTTGATGCATCGTATGTGACTTACACACACATTGTTAATGTTATACTTGACACATACGCACACGAACCTCTCATTGTACTGACTACGGGGTATAGCTCTATATAAAAAGTGATGCGGTTTTCAGGTCATACTTCTCCCCCGAAGGAATAGAGCTGAACTTTGGCCGTGTCCCCATTGCTGGCAGCGACTTCTCCACGCATCCCTACACATACGACGAAGTACAAGGAGACACGCGGCTGGACCACTTCAACCTAACTACAGAGGACTTCACATACAAAGTGAGGGAAGTTATCATTTTTATATGAAAACAAAACATATTATTGGATATTGCTTAACGTCTCATATTTATTCAACTTGGCTAATCGAGACGAAACAAAACATAATTTAAGGGTATATAATATTCATGAATATGATACATTTTTGTTGGCGTAAACGGATTCCAATACCCCTGCTTCTCCTACAAACATATCCCGTTGCCACACACAAATTTATAAATTACTGTGCCTTGAACAATATCAACAATATTGTGATGGGTATATAATTAAGAAAGAACGTGAAGCAAATCATAATTAGTTAATTCTAGTTTAGGCAAACGATAAGAAATAACGGAGGGATGTCATAAGAACCAACTGCAGAAATGTAGTGTATTATTTTATACACAAGGAGTTGTGCGAATAAACATGTCCCACATAATAAGAGCTCCTTGCAAATGCGTTGCACGTACACTAGGCAACAAAAGTAAATCAACAGTACGACAGAAACCTTATGCAGCCTACTCTTGTCAAGTAAAACATATTAATCCTTCGAAAGTATTTTGTTATCAATCATGGCTGCTGACCTATATCAACTAATAATTTTAAAAAAATATTAATAAAATGGATTGAAATAAAAAATAAGAAGATTTAAAAGCACAAGAAATGTTATTGGGTCGATACGTTTTCTGCCCGACTCCTGATAACCTTCTCTCCTTGGATGTATAGCCTACAAAAAAGTCATTATGTAATTATGTCAAATGAATAATTTGTTCTTTTCCCGTAGATTCCAATAATAAAACGTGCTATGGCCATGAGTCAGAGAGATATCCATCTGATAGCCGCGGCGTGGAGTGCACCCCCTTGGATGAAGACTAACCATGATTATGCAGGTTTTGGTTTTTTGATTGAAGAGTATTATGAAGCCTGGGCTAACTATCACATCAAGTTAGTATAGTTGTGTGCTAGGTTTTCCTCAGTCGTTATGCGAATGCAAGGGATTTAGTCCTCTTAACCACCCCTAGGATATCCCTTCACAATAATTTGTGTTAACTCCAATATACTTTAAAGTGAAGTCACCTGGAGAGAAGCATGCATTGCACCCAGGGTGGCAGCCCACGACAAATTTATAGTTGTGTTTTTTTCTTTCGAATGTAAGATCGTTTCCAAGAAAACACTTGCTGTATGCGTATCTTACTGACTGTCTTTCAGATGAGCATTGGTATAAATGAGTGATAGGAAAATTGCATGTACTATAATGGTAGGAAATTTTAAAATAATCCTAATAATTAAAACCATTGTTATTCAGTATTATAATAAGATTAACATCAACAGAAACGATTACGATAAGCGATAGACTCAGCAAGATTTTGGACTTTACATGTTACAACGATTCCAGTTCAATGCAATGGAAAGTTTGAATCGGGAAATAGTAGAGTGTAAAGGAATGAGAAATAATGAATGAAAGCTGCATGCATATTATGTTTAAACTAAAACTTGTGGAACGAAGTGAAGTAACCTTGTGGATGAATGTCAGTGCAGGCTTTGGGTTCCAGGTTTTTGAACGAATATGACCGCGAGGGTCTGACGTTCTGGAGTATTTCCACGGGGAACGAGCCATCCAACGGGATCCTCCCTGTGACCAAGTTCAACTCTTTGGGCTGGACGCCTGCCACTCAGATGAAGTGGGTCAGAGATTATCTGGGTCCGGCCATCAAGAACTCCCAACACCACGAGACAAAGATCATCGCTGTTGACGACCAGAGGTTCATGCTGCCCTGGTGGCTTCACAGCGTACGTCTAACTCACCTGCCTGGGTGGTCGCGGGTTCGAGTCCCGTCATCGCTTATCATGCTACCTTAGTCATCATAATGCAAGTGCTGAGAAACATTTCTGCTATCAGGCCTTAGAAATTAATTTCTAAACTACCAATATGCATAATATATCCTCATTATCATTACTTTCATTTAAAGTGATATATGCATATTCAAGCTCAAAATGATGATGATTGGTGGAGAGTTTAGTATAAGGAGCCAATAAAGAAGTGACGGCGTACCCTATACTTGGTCCCATAGTAGCGTGGAGTAACAACTCGAACCAAAACGATATAATACATATTATTAAATCTAATTTTTAAGTCACTCTTGTTTATTTGCATGAAAAAGGTTCAACGTTTTTAAAAATTTCAATGGAACACCACTGTTTTCCTGTTTTGGGGATATTTGAATCTAATGACAATCACAAAAGAATTGAGTGGAATCTCAATCAGATTAGAAACATTTCGCAATGTTGTGATATTTCAAACTAAAAACTTTCTACTACGATGCCACATAGGCCCTACTGACAAAATAAAAACACAAAACATATTATGTAAAAACTAAAAAGTAATTAAAAAAGTTAAGATGTCTAGTAATTCCCAGTATAATGTACGCTTGTTTCGTTTGGTTCAGCTGAAGACTGACTACAAAGCGTCCCAGTACATAGCTGGTATCGGGGTACATTGGTACTGGGACACTCTCTTCCCGCCGTCTCTGTTAGACCGAACACACGAAGATTTCCCGGACAAGTTCATTCTCGCCACTGAGGCTTGTGTCGGTAGGTAGATTTGCACCCCGCGAGAAGCCGTACATAATATCTAGTCTTCGATTTACCAAGCACGTGATTCTTTTCAGGTGATAAACCGTGGGACTTAGAAAAGGTCATTTTGGGATCTTGGAGTCGTGCCGAGTTATACATGGAAGACATCATTCAGGTACGTAACAACAACACCAACAACAATAATAGTGGTTGATAAATTGATAATCTGTAACACATATTGTCATTTGCTTATTAAAATAAATTATAAATTAACCTTGACACAAGCAAAGAAAATGTCCACAAATTAACATCTTCTGAAAAAAACGCCAAGGCATTATGAATACGCAGTGGCGTAACTAGCCCTTGTTTTTTTGGGGGGCAAACATTTTTCAAAATTCACAAACATTACCTATGTATCCTAGTACAATGGGGGTCTGGGGGACTCCCCCCCCAACTAGTGCGGGTCTAGCCGTAACGGCTTTTCAACTCATTATCAGGTGTGCAGTGGTGTCATCAAAAATGTATTTATGTGTGTACGTTCTTTCGTGAGTAAAGAACATGATTTAGTACAATGAGGGGTCTGGAGAGAAGGCCCTTTAGCTAGTGCGGGTCCGGGACGAGTAGCCCCGGAAAATTTTCCGATTCTAAGAATGTGACTGAAGGATTTTAACGAGTTTTAGGCATGTTTTAAAAAAATGTTGTTAGTGTTTTTGTCACATTGTTTGCATTTTGTTTCTTATAGTTGGTGTGATTGCAAAACTAGATTATGTGCTTTGACTTGACATTGGATTTCCTCATTTGTTCTACGAGAGTATAATATAATAGTATAAGATATATCTAGGCCTGTATGTATATGAAGGCTACACGTTTTGAAGTTATAGCAGCAGGGCTGTTCTAGCACGTCCTCGACCCAACACGGTTTGGTTCACGATGAAGCAGCGCTCTGAGCGCCGACAAGCGTTAGGCACTTGACCTTGTGACGTTTAATTTAATAAATATTAAGCCTGTTTGAATTTCGTATTACATTGTTGAGTGCACTAAAAACAAATGCATGCTTCACAATACATTTTAAGTCAGAAATAATGTAAGTAATGTTACTCATTGCGATTTGTGTTCATATAAGTAGGCTTTCTATTTTATTTATTTTATTTATTTATTTAACGTCTATCCTATTCAGTTAAAAAACTGATTTACAAAGGACGACAACTAAATAAATCTAATTACATAGATGCAGACACAACAATGAACTACAGTTAAGTAAATATTTGAAATACTAGGCTAATATTGCAACAACGTATTAATTACACAATAATTTTGGTGACAAATTATAAAAAAGGATAAAGTATAAAGGGGGGGGGGGGGTTAAAGGAAAATAAAAACGAAAAAAAGAAGGAAAGAATTAAAGAAATCACCAAAAAATAAAAACGAAAATAAATAAAAAATGATTTATTAGACGATCCCACTCAATCGAATATGAGATTGTCAAAAATCAGGAACAGCAAATCAGCGAGTAATCAAAATTTCGCGGAAGAAACCACCATGTGCACGCGAATCTTCATTCTCGTGTTCAAAACTGGAGTGGTGGTGGACAGACTTCTAGAAACCCATCAAGCGTTTATTTCGGGACATAATTTTTACAATAATTCATTCATCTGTGTTTGTGTACTTAAAATTTATTTGTTTACAGAGTATTACAAGTTTACTGCAACGAGTTAAATGAAATGACAAAATAAAAATAAAGTTTGTAGGTACAGCAAAAAGTCTCAAGATTCATATAATTATATGATAAACTCTATGTTGACATTACCAGCATCTTTCATGATCGTCTCCGATATCTTATGACTCCAGGATCTGAACCACTGGGTGGTGGGATGGGTGGATTGGAACCTGGCTCTCGACCAGACTGGTGGTCCGAATTGGGCCAAGAACTTTGTTGATGCCGCCATCATAGTTAACCAAGGAGAAGACGAGTTCTACAAGCAACCCATGTTCTATGCACTGGGCCACTTTGCCAAGTTCGTACCCGAGGGGTCGGTTCGCATCGCCATCACGCCGAACGCTAAAAGTGGTGTACACAGTGTTGCGTTCCAAACTCCAGACAATTCTACAGTTATTATTCTCTACAACAAGTAAGATGAACTTTATTGTCTTATAAAACAATTTCCTATTTGAATATTTGTTTTCAACTTCAAATTCACAATGATTAATTTAAATGATTTACTTTGTTCTTTGACAGCGGTATCCCCTGATGTATGGCATAGGTCCTCTCCTACACGTACCAAATTGAAAGTCCACATAAACAATCAATCGCCTGGAATATAGTGTGTTGAGATAGGATACACCTTCGTGGTGTGATGGAACTTGGGAGCCGAATGAAATCGACTGATAAAAGTAACATCGTGATACAAAAACAAGAGACGTTTTTGTTAACTGACGACACTATTTAGTACATTCGCCAGCTTCCATCGTATCTCGTATGTAGGCTGATTAGGTTTTTAATTTTAATTTAAAGGGTTCAGTAATAGTTCAAGCAGTGATTCACGTAAGGTCTGTTCGTTTGAGTCGACCTTTTCAAACAGATTTGAGTGGAGGTGGGTGGAAGTAAAATTTCAAGCGAGTTGAGATAGTAGCAGTTACTCAACCCGATACAAACGAACGTAAAAGTCGAGATAATACCGCAAAATTGCCAAACACTGACATCAAAACCATAGCGGGATTTAAAAAATCTAGAGATTTACTCATACCAACGTATACATAAACTAACCTTCACTGTTGAATATTATGCAATGTCCAGCGTTCGTTTGTTACTGGCGAATTATCCTTATTACGGAGAATCAAAAACTTTGGAATTTCAGCATCCACGTTGGTTTTAGGATTTTTCGCGCCCATTCTACGTTTTATTTTTATTTATTTATTTATTTATTTATTTATTTAACGTCTATCCTATTCAGTTATAAAAACTGATTTACAAAGGAGGACAACTAAATAAATCTAATTACATAGATGCAGACACAACAATGAACTACATTTAAGTAAATATTTGAAATAGTAATATTACAACAATGCATTAAATATTCAACAAATTTGATAACAAATAAAAAGGATATTAAATGCAATTTATGAATGAATCGAATATATAAAAAAAGGGGGTGGGGAATGAAAAGAAAAGAAAAGAAAAAGAAAATAAAAGAAAAAAGAAAAAAGGAAAGGAAAAAAAGAAAGAAAGAAAGAAAAGAAAAAAGAAGAAGAAAAAATAAAAACATAAAAAAAAAAACGAAAACAAAACCAGTGACTATTTTTTCCGGCAGAGTCAAATGGAAAACTCGATCCGAGCCTCCGTTCGAACGTTATCGCGAGACATACAAACAAAAAAAAACAAGCAAACAAACAAAAAAAACAAAAAACAAAAACCAGTGACTATTTTTTTTTTGACGTTCCTCCCACTATCTGAACCACCTCAATAGCAGGTGGAGATAGTGGAGCCACCCACCCACTTTGTGGTAGAAACGAACAAGGTGGTACAAAAGAACGCCATTTCGTTCCACCTTCTAGAAAAAGTGGAGGTTTCAGGAATTAGTGGACTAAAACGAACATGTTCACGCTATGGAAGTAGAAACCAATAGCAAAGATTATAGCCAATATCATGTATCAATTTGAAATTCAAGACGTTTAATAACCACAAGTTATAGCAATTTTCGGAAGCAGTTTTAGAGTATTGGTATATGTGTGTGTGATTTAGAAAACGTTATTAATCTATTTTATTAATTCAATCATGGTCATAGTGCGTTAACGGCGTTGTTGTGGTCTCTTGACGATTGACTTTCTTAACTGGGATAGCGGAAGCCTTCCCCTTCAATAAGACATTGTAATGGATCAACCAAAATACCTACTAATTATGCTGTTTTTGTGTGTTTAGGAAGTCATACGAACGTTCAGTGACCATCACAGACCCGGAAAAAGGACACATTAATTTGATACTTAGCAAAAAATCCTTCCAGACAATCGTGTATTAAAACACAGTAACTTCAACGCATCACACATGAATATTGAATATGATTGACTAGACAGTAATGTTTACTGTAATAATATTTATGACTTAGATAATCTTCTGCTGTATGTTTGCTCATGTTAATGTTCAGAACCTTTGTCCTCTTTGTAAAGAAAGTAAATATGGACACGTCCACTGGGAGTTTTGACTTCTTCAGTATGTCTGATCAAGAATGTAGCAGCAGCTCCATATGCCAAGCAAGGAATTCCTGAAAATAAATATATTTTATTGTCTATACATTGTGTGATTTTACTAAAACATTCTACAGTTTTGAGGCTTCAGATTTCGAAGTTTCCCCTAAAATTTATTCAAGATAGGCAGTTTCTGTAGTAGGTAGGTCAAAGTTAATATTTGTGTAATAATTGTGTAAGCCATGCCACGAGATGTAAGTGGAGGTCAACAATGGCAGACGCCGTGTGCGGCGCTCAACCATATGCCTGCATGATGAGTAGTAATGAGTGACATAACTTGTCGAACTGTGTACTTTGTGTGTGAGCTGCTATCTTATGCAAACAACGTCTAGCTATTGGACCGGACAAACGATTATACGAACCGAGATAACCTGGGATCTAGACGGAAAACCACAACTTCTGGGCACACTGGTGCTGTAGCTTTGCTAAAGGCCCAGTGAGAAATTCCAGTCAGGGTGTTTGTTCTCAAAATAAGAAACTTTTAAAAACTCTCAATAAGTTTAAAGGAGCTATTAACTCAAAAAATATTTTTTACCACATGATCTATAGAGCACAATACTACACTAAAATTACAGTTTAAAAAATTATATCTTGAAACTGTGATTTAACACGAATTTTTCAATTTTTTTGATCCAGAAATTTG
Organism: Sweltsa coloradensis; assembly: GCA_024449915.1. Taxonomy (NCBI): domain Eukaryota; kingdom Metazoa; phylum Arthropoda; class Insecta; order Plecoptera; family Chloroperlidae; genus Sweltsa; species Sweltsa coloradensis. Next base: position 102,112 of record JAMZAV010001319.1, read on the forward strand.
CAAAAATCAGTGTTTTGTGAAATTTCTTAAATCGGCTTTAACCTGCTTCTTTTTTGGTCCACATAGATACTAGACCAATCTAAAATGCCCATTTTTTACATCGTGTCTTGAAACTGTGCCCCAATATACCCTCAAACACGCGTAAAAAATGCGTTAAAAAAACGCAAAAAATATGCATTCCAAAATCACACTCCATCTTGGTAATCAGCATATTTTGCCCGAACTACTTGACCAAATTACAAAACAAAATATAGAGAATTTACAGAAAAGGCTGTACATTACGTCAATAATGGCCAATATTTTTTTGGATAAAAATCCTCCAAGGTCACGGGGCATATAGATCGTCCCCATGTTATTTCTTATGGGATATTTTTGCCGATGGACCTAGCTCGAAAATGGTCATATTTGTCAATTTTTTGGGAGGTCAAGGTAGCCCCAATAATTTTTCTGTTGATTGCTAAATTCATTACTAGTTCGCCTGAATGAAATATATTTTTGAGTTTAGCGGTTAAATACCACTTTAACATAAAAAATAACTTTAGTCGCGTTCCCATCCCCATTAGAAAATATGATCAAAGTTCCCTTAAACTATTAAAAAAGGTATACTATCTAAACGAAATAAAGATAATGGATAGATCTATTCTCGGAAGAACATGCAATAAACTGTGAAAAGTACTTGTTGCAAGTTTAACGTTAGGCATATACTCTTGTATCCGAGGGGAATACGGCAGCGTCAATAACTTTTATAGGAATGTAAAACACACTAGTTTCCACCCAAATATGTTTTTTTGTATAAAACACTTGGCTGTCGGGTGTCGCCGCGTCCATGATAGATGAAAACTGACGTTTCGGACCGGTTACACGGTCACACGGTCTTGTGTTACAAGTTCTTGATCACACACAGCATTATCTATGTTAGGTTAATTTATTTATCGTGTGAAACCTGTCCAGGGTGCAATGCATACCCCTCGTCAGGTGTCTAGCTAGGTTATTGGAGTTTGATTGATTGCAAAATGATATTATGATCTTTGACTTGACATTGGATTCCCTCATTTTGTATCAGAGATATACACCGTATACAGAGTGCTACATCCTGATTTTTGTTAGATGTAGGTAGCATATATAAATTTATTTTTGGGTAGACGCCGTAGGCCTATTTGTGTGTACCCCCTATATAATAATTTAAAAAAGTCCACCCAGGATAAAGGTATGACCTATCAAAAAGGTAAGTGGTACGCGTACATACTGTGTATCACCACAAATCAAACACATGGCGCCAATGTAACTCTAATCAAAGTTTACCCAACTGGGAGGCGAGCCCTGTGCCCTGGAGCGTCGCTAGAGTTTGGACATTGTGTGTGTGGGGGGGGGGGGAGGATACAAATACAAAACTTCGTAGGGGGGTGGGGGGCTTGAGTGCCAGTGGCGTATCCAGCATTTCATAAGGGGGGGGGGGGGTCAACCAATTAATTCATAGATGTAATGAAGGCTAAGTGGGGGAAAAAAAATTCTCCAAACAAAATCAACAGAATAAGAAAAAAGTTAGATAAAAAAGTTTTGTGTGTAAATGATTTTGATAGGCCAGACTATAAAATAGTTTAGGATAAAGAAAATTAATGATAAATTATATTTTCTCATTTCCAACCATAAACAGCGAAAAAGTTAGGCCTATGGGGCCGCGTATGTCATACCAATCAGAAGTCGCAACTTCATAAGCCAATCATCCTACTCATAACACTATACACTGGGTAGGGTAGGCCTACCTGTCCTGTCGTGGGGCAGGGCAGGTAAAACACAATAAAACTTACTTAGGCCTACTTGGCCTAATCAAGACTCAAGAGACTTATATTTTGAGAGAACTGGGTCTTATTTCACCAAAAATAAAATCAAAACAGTCATGCATTAATTTTACACACATTGTTATTGATTAAGGCTGACCGTCGCCCGTTCACGGCCAAAACACGCGCCCGATTAAGGTAATGACGTAATGTGAAGTTATAAAGATACCTATGAAGATTGTAAGCCTATAGGGAATTGCATTATATACATGAAGTTGAATATATTATAGGCCATATTGTGAAATGTAGGCCTACTGTGAAATGTATTGTGAAATGTAATGTAAAAATAGCAATTTGCTAAATAAAAAGTGATACTACTACTATCAATAATTGTTACACACTTTTAAGATAATATGTCATTAGGGCTTATCCCGAGAATTTTCTGCTCTTTCTCGTGAACCCCGTCTTAATCCTGTCAAATAAGATCGTATATTGACGTTTGGAGGAAAAAATTGCGATGTCGCTGAATTTTTGCAGAGACATTCCTTATATAATACTTATTAACATACTAAAACTCCCCTACAATCGGACTGGAGCTTCAGCCGCCATATTGGAAAATGGTGGCCAAAAGGTGTTTGTTATCGAATATCTCCAAATTGGTTTGAGATAGACAAAATATATCGATAGCAAAAATATTCCGCATTTAATTCCCTACAAAACAGGTGTCTTCTATATTTTTGGTAGGGGCAAAGGTTACGTCACAAAATCGTGGTTTATATGTTGCTCATTGGAGTACCAGCTTATTTCCAAATTTTCACGCCCAGCATCAAACAATGCCCGGTAAATCCGTAAGAAATCGATTTAAATACAAAAGGACTTTTGTACGGGGTTCATGAAAGGTTCCGTAGTATTTAAAAAAATCAGTTCTGCGAAATCGATTTTGCATTTACCCGGAATTTGGGTTTTTCCATTGTTGGTATTTCCTCAAAAATGACCTTTTTGACTATCCATTATTAAGCACTAAATAGCATCGGAGGAAAAATTCTTCCTACGCACATTGAAATGACTCAAATAATGATCCGATTACAACCAAAGTTTAAATCCAATATGGCTGCTAATTCCTAATATCCACAACATCAAAGTGAATTATGTAACAAAAAGAGTGTAAAAACAGCACGAAAACAGTATTCATATTGTGAATATTAGGAATTAGCAGCCATATTGGATTTGAACTTTGGTTGTAATCGGATCATTATTTAAGTCATTTCAATGTGCAAAGAAAGAATTTTTCCTCCAATGCTATTAAGTGTTTAATAATCAGTGTTGGGTCAGTTCTTTTTTAAAATGAACTTTTAAAAAGTTCAGTTCACAGCTCAAATAATGAACTTTTAAAAAGTTCAAGTTCTTTTAAAACCTAAAATTTTGAAAAGTTCAAGTTCGTCTAAAATATGAACTAAGTTCTTTTAAAAGTTCTTTTGTTTAAAAAAAATCACTATTTTATTAAAGGCTGGCGTAAAATGAAGAAAAACACGAGAAAAAACTTTAGGGGTGTTCGAGTACCAAACTACTCGCGAGTTTGAGTCTTACGAAAGTGTTGAGCTGTCTTTGATCGTGTTGATGATTGGATGAGCGAAGCGAAGACTTCAATTTCACTGACCCCCAAAAAAATTTAGCACGGGTGTTTTTTTTTGTTATTTTTTTTTTTTTTGTTTTTGTCTGTTAGTTTGCTCTCTACCGGGCAAACGGCATATCCGATCTTGATGAATATTTGACGGGACCTTCAAAATCTCTGAACTTAGAGCTGTATAGTTTTTGGGTACAATCGAAGAAATATTTCTCATGAATATCGTACTTTTACGATTTTTTTTCGATTTTTTGTGCGATGTTTTCGTGCCATTTGGGCCAATTCTGACCAAACGGGTGGGACTACAACGTTCTGTAATACCTTTTTAAAAAAAGAGTTGAAAAAGTTAGCCAGAATTCATAGAAATAAAGCTTTTAAAATAAGTTTTTTACGGTAAATAATACCAATTGACAAGTAACAATAGAAACTTGACAACAATTACCTACAATGCGTAGACAGCATAAGCAAAGCACTTGCAAAAATAAAGATATAAGATAAATCAAAACTTTAAAAAGCTCATCCATCCACGCGGCGGGACTTAAGCGTTTTCCTAGTTTGTACTATACATTCTCGTCGACCAGCTTGTAAAATTATGGCAGATACTTTGCACTTTAGGCTTCCATGATTTTTTTCCCGAAAGTTGGCGTGCTTGATTTTTACTTCATGAATCGTGCGTGACCTTGTCAAAAACAGCTGAACGTGCGTCAAAGTAGGCCTACGATGGAACAACGATTTGTTATTGTTTTTAAGCGTCGACGGCTGCTCGACGCACGGAAAGAACTTTCAAATGAACTTTCTAAAACTGAAAAGTTCGTTCTCGTAAAGAACTTTAAAAGTTCAAGTTCATTCATTTAAAAAAGAGTAAGTTCACTGAAAAGTTCACAAAAAAAGAACGCGTTCGCGAGAACGCGTTCTTTTTAAAAGTTCCTTCCCCAACACTGTTAATAATGGATGTAAAATATGGCATTTTTTAGGAAATGTCAACAATGGAAAAACCCATTTTCCGGGTAAATGCAAAATCTGATTTCGCAGAACTAATTTTTTTAAATACTAAAAGAAGCTTTCATGAACCCCGTACAAAAGTCCTTTTGTATTTAAATCGATTTCTTACGGATTTACCGGGCATTGTTTGATGCTGGGCGTGAAAATTTGGAAATTAGCTGGTACTCCAATAAGCAACATATAAACCACGATTTTGTGACGTAACCTTTGCCCCTACCAAAACTATAGAAGACACCTGTTTTGTAGGGAATTAAATGGGGAATATTTTTGGCATTGAGATATTTTGTCTATCTCAAACAAATTTGGCGATATTCGATAACAATCACTTTTTGGCCGCCATTTTCCAATATGGCGGCCGAAGCTCCAGTCCGATTGTAGGGGAGTTTTTGTATGTTGATAAGTATCCTTTAAGGAAGGTCTCTGCAAAAATTCAGAGACATCGCAATTTTTTCCTCCCAAAATTCTTATTTGACAGGATTAGTCTGGGCCCAGGGTAGAATTGGCCCAGAGCATGACTCTGCTAATCGTAAAAGGCGATTCAAGAGAAAAAGTCCACCTCGCAAACATCAGCTAGTATGAAACCTGAAGGGTAGTAATTTACTCCCCAAAAATAGAGGCGAGTTCTGGCAATCGTCGTGGGGACCTTGACCCCTTCCCTTGACAACCCCTCGATGACGATGACGACAATGACACCGCGAACAATGACAAAGACAATGACGACCGCGACGTGAGAACCCCCTCTGACCAGCATGGGCTCCTCCTCCCCATATCCCCTAGGTTTTAATCCAAATAAACAAATTTTTCTCGTGAACAATGTATTTTTTGTGAACAACGTAAAATTTGGTTTTAAAATCGCAAAAACATTGAGGACGCGTTTTGTTCAATAAAGAACAAAGTTTTTGCAGTTTTCAAACAAAATTATAGGTTCTATGCAAAAAATACATTGTTCACGAGAAAGAGCAGAAAATTCTCGAGGTACTAATGACGTATTTTAAAAGTACGTAACAATTGATAAAAAACTAGACACATATGCTAATATAATATACCGTGGTGTGCGTGTTTTGGCCACTCAGCCTTAAAACACTTAAGTGGATAGTTGTAAACGAATTCTTCTAATTATTTTAATTATTCAAGAACACATTCTTCAATTCAAGACAGTGATAATTAGATCAGCTTACTAACTACATGAACTGCATGAACTAACGATGCGACAAAGCTTACCCAAATTGATATTTTTCAGGATGCGAAATAATCTGTCTTCAGTAGATAAATCTTCATGTGCCCGTTTTGAACAGTGATACTTGATATATGGAAAGCAGCCAATCCGAAGAATGTGATAGTTGCTTTTACCCACAACCCAATTAAAATGTGATTGTCCAAACTGATCATCAATTACACTGCTATACCTCACAAAATACGAGGTCCATGGAGGTTCATTGCATTGTTTAATATAATATGTTAGCACTTCAGAAGATGCTGGCTTCGACATATTTCTCGTCAGGTGTATGCCAATTTGTTTCGGAAACGCTCTAAGTGCACCTATCGCAATGTCCCTCATTGTTATAATATTTTTACTTTCGACGATAATAATATTAAAATGTTCGAATTTTTCATAATAAGCGCCGTATTGAGCTCAGCAGGTTGACCAATCAAACACGCGTCGAAGTGTAGTCAACTTTAGGCTTCGATGGAAGTTGCTGGTTGCTACCTACTTTTAAAGCCACTTACTTTTGTTTTGTATTATCCAAGTGTGTAAATTGTTGAATGCATGACACATAAAATAAGTTTCCTCGCGACAATATTATCGCATCGTTCCAAAGTCCCTTTAAGAATACTATAAGTAATGTAAGATACCATTCGCGTTTTGGCCAGCAGTTTTCTTTTAAAACACAGTGTTGCAGGCGTACCAATCATTCCACTTCATTTTTCTCTTCATCAACACACTCCCATCGGCTACTTTTTTTAGCCGCCAGACTTCATAACCTGTCAAAAGTTGACTTGTAGGCCTAGCTGAGGAGAATGCTGCTGATACAAGCAATTGACACCTCGCGCACGGTATACACCCCCTGAAACTAATTTTTATGGGGTAAACGTATTGTTCTAGCTAGGCTGTACAAATGTAGCCTGGTCAAGTGATGTTTTTATTTCGAAGAATTACTTCCGCGCTCTCTCAAGTAAGCTGACATTTGTTCAATCTTATCTTAGATTTAGCCTTCCTTGCCCTAGCTTGGTCCCGGACCCACATTTTGTCCGGCTCCCTAGGAGGCCTTTCCGGAGATTTGACAACTATAAAAGGGCTTTAATCCAAGCTCTGCTAAAAATAATAATATAAGCCCTAGGTCCTAGGCCCTAGCCTAGGCCTAGGCCTAGCCTACACTGCACCATTGTGAACCATGGCTGTAAGTGAAGTCTCAGCTCATGGGCCTAGGTAGGCGTAGGGCCTACCTAGGCGTCTCTAAAAGAGGCCCAAATGCCTAGCCTAGCTTCTCTAGGCTAGGCCAAGGGTAAGGCCCTTCAGGGTTACAAACCACCTGTAGAGTTTGGGGGACCTAGGGCCTATCTAGGCCTAGGCCTAGGGTCAACTTCTCAAATAAGTAATTGTGAAGAATCACTCTGCGATAGCGGTAGGCCTATGCTTTGGTTGTGCTTTGGTGTATTTTGTTGTTGGGGTCCAGAGGCAAAGCCCCGGTGGGGGTTGAAGGACAACGGCCCCCATTTAGTTGTGCAGCGAATTTCATTTTGGAATCCGGGTAGGCCTAGCCCTAGCCTTGCCTAGTTGGTTGCACGGATTTACGTTTGAAGAGCCAAATGTTGAGGTGATGGTGGTTGTTTGTTACGTGTTGTTAGGCCTAGGCCTAGCCCCTAGTGTACGTTGCTTTGTGTTTTATTTTGTGAACACTTGTGTGCACCTGTTTAAAACGGCAGTGGATATTCTTACGTTCGAACGTAAGAATTACTAGGCCTAGGCCTTAGGCTAGGCCTACCACATATTATTCTTACGTTCTAATTCTTCTATTTCTTGCCTGTTTCGGCCTACTGACATTACTAAAAAAATTTAATTTAATTTTTAGACTACAGTAGGCCTACCTAACTATTTAGCTAGGAAAATAAATAGTTAGGTCCTATAGATTTAATCCCGAAAGTTCTTCAATAACAAGTGTAAATGTACAAATCTAAATAATTTACATGGGGCTTAACTTAATGGTTAAATTTGGTATTTGTGCCTAGAATAATAGCCAACCAACCTAACAAACCCCACCATACCTTAAACATCTGTCCTTGTTAACTACAAGCGGGTAAACGGCAGGTCAACACTGAAATTATTTTTAGTTATTAGCGTCGATATATTTTTTTACCTTGATGGGGGGAGGGGGGGGGGGGGGGGGGCGTCGACCCACAGCCCCAACTGGAGAGCTTCGTATTATTAGTAGTTTTAGGGCGCTTCAACGGCAAAGATTATTCGTCCCTGGACCCAGCCTGCCTACCTGTGGCAACCCTGGAATAGGCGTGGTCAGCGATAATTATTCAGTTCAGTTCATCAAAGATTTTATTCGCATGCTTTTTTTTTTATATACATACATGTTACACACACATTACACTATTATAAAAATACAAAAAAACAGCGAAGCCCACAAAGTTTACAATTAAACTTGAGTGTGGGCAATTATCAATAAAAAATATACTATAATGAAACAAGATGACTAAAAGCCAACAATAGTTAGTAGATTTATTTTATGTAGGATACTTAATAGTGTGCACTCTATAAATAAATATACTGAATCCATAATATAAACAAAAACAAGTATATTAATTAATCTAACTAAACTAAAACTAGAATAGGCCATACAGTAGGCCAACAATTTAATGTTGACAAAAATGTTAAATGTAATGAGATTAATGAAATTAATGAAAGCAAAACCAGAACTAAAGCAAGTTTTATTTATTTATTATTTATTAACCACTTTGGTTGTTACGTTTGTTAATTACTATTTAATCACATTCCCAAGATAGTCAGTGTTATTCTCCTTAAGCCACGCTATAACTTCTGATTTGAAAGTGCTAATTCTAAATATAGTTTTTATTTGTATAGGGAGACAATTGAAGATCTTTGGACCTAAAAAGGCAGCTTGTCTTTGGCCAAGTTGAGTACATTTCCAAGGGATTTGAAGGTGTAAATTAGTTTGCTGTCTTGTTAATGGTGGAGTTTGAATGTGTTAGAGTTGGATATAACTGGGGATTTTTAAATATATGTAGTAAGAGCGTTCTTGAATGGAGATGTCTTATATTTAGAACATTAACCCTATTGAATAGTTCTTCAGTGGGATACCTCCTTGGTTTCTTTAGAATTGTCTTAAGTACTAGCTTTTGGGCAATGAGTAATTTATTAAGTGAACGTTTAATATTCCACCCCATGCTATTATACCATACTGGAGTATTGATTGTATGAGAGCCATATAAACCATTCTCAACGTACTTAGATTGAGGATATACCTGAGATAATAGAAGATGTAAATTAAATACTGCATTTTCTTATGCACCTCTGTTGCATGAACATCCCATTTTAAGTAGCAGTCTATTACGACTCCCAAATACTTTGTATGGTCCACCTTAGATAGAGAATAACACTTGCAGTTAAAGGTGCGGTGGCAAGTAAGATCATGTAATTTTATTTGTAAATTTGGGGTTTTTAGGTTGAGTAGATTCGTTATTAGTGAAAGTTAGATAGACGGTTTTTTTAGGTTAAGGGTGAGGTTATTTTTATTAGGCATGCATAGATTAGATCCATTACAATCTCAGCTAGACGGAATAGGTACTTGTTCCCAAGTGGAATGTGAGATAATGAGCACAGTGTCATCAGCGTACAATATTAATAGACCAGGAATATTTAGACTGCAAAGTTCATCAATGTATATTAAAAATAGTATTGGACCAAGTACAGTTCCTTGAGGTACTCCAATTTTTACTGCAAAATTTTTACTATGAGTTTTCCCGATTTTTACTTGATGTTTCCTATTTGCTAAAAAGTCGGATAATAGGGTTAAGGCAGTTCCACAAATTCCCTTCTCTTTCATTTTTCTTACCAAAATATTATGGTTTACTGTGTCGAATGCCTTTGAAAGATCGAGGAACACCGCAATGGTCTTTTGGGAAGAGTCAATCTTATCATAGACATGGTTAGTAAATTTGAACAGAGCATCCTGGGTGCCTAAATTTGGTTTAAAACCATACTGGTTTGAAGACAGCAGGTTATTCCCAAGCAAATAATCCATTAATCTTGATTTTATGCATTTCTCTAATAATTTTGAGAAATGAGTGAGTACCGAGATTGGTCTGTAATTCCCCATCTTTGATCTATCTTCAGCTTTGTGGACAGGTGTTACTATTGCTAACTTAAAACAATTTGGAAAAATGCCAGTCTCTAATGAAGCATAACAATGTGAAGCAGTGGTTCTATGATAATGGTTTAATTTTTTTTATTGTGTACACACTAATATTATCATGCCCACTAGCCGAAGAATTTTTAAAATTATTTATGTGGTTTATTAACTCCGCAGGTTGCACAGGATGTAGTGTCGAAAGAACAGGGTTAGTTGCGACTGGCGGGTCAAGGTCTGATAAACCTTGCAGGCTTTCTGTATGATGAGGATCAGTTATAAAAAATGAAACTATATAACAGGTAGTAACGTTATAAATATAAATCATTGGACTTTTTCACTGTTAGTTAACAAAATATTTATTTTAATGTGATATTTCGATTTCTTTACAGAAATCTTTATCAAACAAAATTAACAATTAAAAAACCACAACAGACAGGACAAAAACATTTCACAAAATATTATAAATATGGCTGTGCATTAATACCAAATTATTAACAAAAAAGTTTATTATGAATAAAAATAAAAAACCAAAAAACAGAACATTAAATTGACAAGTTGGACAGTTATTGATGTATGAAATAAAGCTATTGATCTAGTGATGAAATTGATGGACAGAAACTTTTCCAAATGGCTGGATAATTAACACTAGGCACACTGATTGTATTGGCCACACATGAAATCAAACCAGCTTCCTTAATTTTCCGTGTTGTGGCATTAGACTCATGTGCAAGGATTGAAGCGTCTTCCCAATTAATATGATGATGATTTTCATAAACATGTTCTGCGAGTTTTGAAGTATCAATCTTATGTTGTTTCACATTGTTCTTGTGTTCTTTTATTCTTACCATCAAAGGTCTCTTGGTTTCACCAATGTATCTAGCATCACATTCGCAAGGTATAGAATAAATAACACCCTTAGATGACTGAACCTCATCCCTAGGTTTAGTCTTGGTGAGAATGCTGCGCAACGTATTAGACGAACTAAAAACAACTCTTATGCCATACGGAGCTAAAATGCGTTTGATCTTTTCTGAAAGATTCGGATAGTATCCAATGCAGACCGTTTTATAAATCCTAGGTTTAATCTGTGTACAGGAAACCAACACACACCGATCAATATTTGAATGCCAATTCAAATCATCCTTCACATGTTAAAGAAGGTATGGTTAAATGTTTGGTTTCTCGTGCACAACTGATCTGTTCAACTCCCACAAGCCTAAAAATTGAACTGGAAAAAATATTTGGTGCTATGAAGAATAACGGATACTCAAATGACTGGTTAAAAAGACTATTTTTCCACAAGATATCATCAAACCTGACATGAGTAAAGATATTGAGGTGGTTAAACCTAGGATTTATAAAACGGTCTGCATTGGATACTATCCGAATCTTTCAGAAAAGATCAAACGCATTTTAGCTCCGTATGGCATAAGAGTTGTTTTTAGTTCGTCTAATACGTTGCGCAGCATTCTCACCAAGACTAAACCTAGGGATGAGGTTCAGTCATCTAAGGGTGTTATTTATTCTATACCTTGCGAATGTGATGCTAGATACATTGGTGAAACCAAGAGACCTTTGATGGTAAGAATAAAAGAACACAAGAACAATGTGAAACAACATAAGATTGATACTTCAAAACTCGCAGAACATGTTTATGAAAATCATCATCATATTAATTGGGAAGACGCTTCAATCCTTGCACATGAGTCTAATGCCACAACACGGAAAATTAAGGAAGCTGGTTTGATTTCATGTGTGGCCAATACAATCAGTGTGCCTAGTGTTAATTATCCAGCCATTTGGAAAAGTTTCTGTCCATCAATTTCATCACTAGATCAATAGCTTTATTTCATACATCAATAACTGTCCAACTTGTCAATTTAATGTTCTGTTTTTTGGTTTTTTATTTTTATTCATAATAAACTTTTTTGTTAATAATTTGGTATTAATGCACAGCCATATTTATAATATTTTGTGAAATGTTTTTTGTCCTGTCTGTTGTGGTTTTTTAATTGTTAATTTTGTTTGATAAAGATTTCTGTAAAGAAATCGAAATATCACATTAAAATAAATATTTTGTTAACTAACAGTGAAAAAGTCCAATGATTTATATTTATAATGAGGATCAGTGTTTCCATTCCCATTGAGGTTATTCCTCAGTTCAATTCCTATGTTTGCAAAATATTCCCCAAAACTATCTGCTATAGAGTTGTGATTTGTCAAAGTTAAGCTACCTGTTTTTATTTCCTGTATATCTATATGTTTTTGTTTAACTCTGTTTGTTACTTCATTTATTACATTCCACATTTTTTTATTCTCCGAACATGCTTCTTGAATTTTATCCCTGAAGTAAGCAAGTTTTGTGTGTTTTATCTCTCTATTTACCCTATTCCTATATACTTTGAAACTTAAAATAATGTTTTCATTAAAAGGAATATTATTGCTCTCACAAAATTTCTTATGTTTTTTAACTCTCTGAAATAGCCTGTCTCTTTTTTGCATTGATTGTAATAACGTATCATTCATCCACGGAGCAAGTTTTTTATTTTTGGCCGTCCCTTTTGTAGGCCTACTGTGTTTGCACTTTGTGCTATTCAGTATGTGGCCTGTCAATGTTTGGACAAATAATTCAGCAGCATCATTTACATCTGCACTGGATGTGACTAGGCCCCAGTCTTGATTACTAAGAGTAAGAATTAGTGAATCATAATCAATAAATGTGGCAAAATTTTGCTCAGTTTTCTGTTTTGCCCCACACTCCTGACTATTTAAACTTTCTATGCACATAGATAAAAATATGGGGTAATGGTCCGATACATTGTGGGTCAGCAGAACACTAGGAACTATTTCTTTTTCAACCGCTGTTTTTATAAAAATGTGATCTATGCATGATTTTGTGTTTATTGTTTCTCTGGTAATCGAGTTTATATATGAAAGAAATCCTTTGCTTAACAATATGTTCATGTAATCATTTTGTATTTGCGTGAGTGAGTTACTCCCTTCCCAGGGCCCCGATTCATGTACATTTTTATCCCGGTATAAGCAGAGTTAGGTGGTATAAGTGCGGTATAACTCCGAATCCAATTCATGAAGACTTATCCCGCCTCGCACGGGGATAAGAAAATATGTAAACAGATGGCGGACATTTTAAATTTTGCGTCTATGTGTCAAACGAAAAAAGTTGTCATTACTCTCATAAAACAAATCAGAAACCGTCTCGGGCCTAGGCCCAGATGTAGAAAATTATTCATAATACAACAGTGTAGGCCTAAAGTTCGATTAGGCTATAGAACTAGATAAAATAATACTAACACAACACGTTTGACAAGCCCTAGGCCTCTCCTAGGCAACCCTAGACCTGCACGACCTTGTTCAGACACATCCCGCACAAATAACTAGTTTTGATTACTAAAAGCCTTATGCAGATGAACAATAGTATGATAGTCCTAGGCTATTCCAAAATTTACGGCAATAATACGCCTTTTCTTTTCTTTTAATGATCTCACGCAATCTTCTGTCAATAAATAAAAATGTAAAACAAAAGATGGTGCAAATTTTTAGTGTTCTTTTGCAAATCTGCTGATTTACATGGCTGTGGAATGCAGTGGAAAAAACATTTGTTGTACTTGTTGTTGGATTGAAAATTTCTGATTGGATGAGAGTTGCTCAGACTTAACCAGACCTTATCCTGCCATGTCCTGCATTATACCGTCCTTATACCACTTATACCCGGGATAAATGTACATGAATCGGGGCCCAGATGTTTATGTTTATGTCACCTATAAGTATTATATTGTCCTTGGCATAGCCATCTAATGTTAATTCTAGTTCTTCAGTAAACATTTTCACATCTGTGGAAGGTGATCGATATAGTGCCAGAATTTTGAAAGAATCATTTTCATAGCTAAGATCAATTAAAATACCATTTACAGATTGGAAGTTATTTAAATGCTTCGTTTGGATGAACGGAGATATCTCAACATTCAAATAAATATTCATACTGTCATAAGTAGAGTTTTTTGGTGGCACGTAGATACACGAATAGCCAGGTAATATGAAAGGAGTATCTTGCTTTAGTTGAGATTCAGATAAAACAATTATGTCTAACTTAAAGGTGAGCTGATCTATAAGTATTTTTAAATTTTCAAAATTTGCATATATTCCTTGTATATTTACATGAAAAATGTTCAGTGTTCTTGAAGAATTATTTGAATAATTAGAATTAAGATCCATAATAGTTCTGCAGATTTTGTTTTTCGGCAGGATAGAATAATTATCGAAAGGATCCATCAAAAAAGAAAGAGGGAGTACGTAAGTAAGGTGGGGTGGGGTTCATTAGGTTGGTATGGTTAGGTTAGGTGGTTTTTTTATTTAGGTATGCGAGTGCAATTGGAACAATGTGCTGAAAAATACGAAAACAGCTGTGGGCCTAGTCAGTCTTTATGCACAATTACCAATAATTCTTACAATTTGAATACCCACTGCCGTTTAAAAATCATTTAGGCATTCAATTACTGTATGAAGGGTGTTTTGGTGTTTTTCAACAACAAAAATGGTTCAAAACATTGCTGAGTAGCTTTTGAATTCTATAAATTATTCGCTCATTTTACTCCGTCTGGGCCCGGGGGGGGGGGGGGGCGGCCCAGAGCATGGCTCTGCTAATCGTAAAAGGCGATTCAAGAGAAAAAGTCCACCTCGCAAACATCAGCTAGTAAGAGGGGAGTATATCACTCCCCGAAACTAGAGGCGAGCTCTGGCAATCGTCGTCGGGGACCATGCCCCCTTCCCTTGACGACTCCTCGATGACGATGACGACAATGACACCACGAACAATGACGAAGTCAATGACGAACTGCGACGTGAGAACCCCCTTTCCTCCCCTTATCCGTGGCTGGTTCTGACCAGCATGGGCCCCTTCTCCCCTCCCCCCCTTAGGTTAGAGTGGTGCATTATGACCTAACGGTTGACGCGTCCTTAATCCAAATAAACCAAAAACCTTCCCTTTTACCCTCAAATGTTTTATTGCATGAGCCTCCTCGGCTCAAAGGACGCTCTACAACTGCCCGGGAACAAGGCCCTGCAACTGTGACGGGAATATTGTCTATGATTTATAACAGCCCGGTTATCAGATCTAGGCCTAGTTTAACAGTAACAGTAGTAAGTGCCGGACTATTGTAAGGCCTAGGCTAGGTCTGTTACCAGGTCTCACATAACAGTAGGGCCAAAATGTGTTTTCTATCTCATAGGGTTAAAATGTGGAATAGTTAGGCCTAGCCTAGGCCTACACATTTGCAGTGTCTTTTGCAACAAATGAAATGTTTTGACTTGTTAGACAGCCCTCTAGGCTAGGTCTAGGCCCAAGTTCAAATTCCAGTAACTGTCTCAGTCTGGATAATAGGGCTACTGAGTAGGCCTGGACGTGACGTGAGGACGTGGGTTCGAATCCTGCATAAGGCATGTTTTATTGTATTGTCCTTCATCGTCATCTATCACCACTCATTGTCTCGAATAGCCTTAGTGCATTTTAATATAGAGACAATTTCAATCAAAGTAGAAGTAGGCCTACCGTCCCTAGACCTACTGTACTGGTACCTACTCCTTAACCACACGTGTGTTTTAAGTTTAAATTTGTATTAAGGATGAGTCAACCGTTGTCATAATGAGCCACTGTAGCCTAGGAGATATGGGCAGAAAAATCCCAGGCTGGTCAGAACCAGCCACGGGTAGGGGGAGGAAAGGGGGGTTTTCACATTGTGGTCGTCATTGTCTTTGTCATTGTTTGTATTGTCATGGTTGTCAAGGGAACCCCTTCCCTTGACCTCTCCCCCAGAGGTCCCCGATGATGACTGTTACAAGAGCTTGGCACCTCTAGTTTAGTTCACAAAACCAAGAGACCAAAATCGTTAAAAGTAACAAAAATGTATCTTATAGCCGAAAACTATTCCTGCCACCCGACAATGACTACGTATATCACGAACGCCAAAGCGCCTTGGTTGAAATCGCCGAACAATGAATTCGATTATCCGCTCATATATTGCGCCACTCCGAAGCGTGTTCTTCCAAGCCGATTGCAGAGTCAAGACGGTAATGACTTTATGACGTAGAGTTTAGATGGCAATGGATTTTGAATCGAGTACTTATGCCTTCGAATTGATTTCCGGTCGATGATCGACATAACAGAATTATCCCTTCAGGTATGTTTATTAGAAGCCTGGTTTTGGAGTCGCTCCACTTTATACTAGACATTTCTAGGTTAACAGCAAAAGGATTTCACTAAGAAGATTCTTTTCGCGACTTTGTGACTTTGACATTTGACTTTGTGACTTTGTTTACGTTTCGTAATGCGCACGCATATCAGGAAGATTTCTCGAAGCTGCATGAAGCCGCCTTGAAGTATTTGGATGAGCGAAGCGAAGATTCCATTTCACTACACCGCAGAAAAAAATCCGGAGTGTTTTTCTTTTTCTTTTCTTTTCTTTTTCTTTTCTTGTTTTTTTGTTGTTGTATTTTTGTGTGTTTGTTGACACAATTCCGGCTAAACCGATACTCCAATTGCGATGACATTTTCTGGAGGCCTTCAAAATCTCTGAATTTAGAACTGCCACGTTTTTGAGCACAATCGAAAAACTATTTCTCATGAAAATTGCAATTTTACGATTTTTTTTTTATTTAAAAAAAATTTCTTAGACTTACAACACCTAGGCCTACAAGTTGCTATATCCAAATGTAATGATTTTTTCACAGAAGCTAAATTTTATGAATTAATATTGGTGTGAAATTTGAGCGTAATCGAAAAATTATTTCTCATGAAAATCGCAATTTTACGCTTTTTTTGTTTAAAAAAAATTACGCTCATCCAACAACGCGCCTGAAAAAGCGTTTGCGAAGCTTCCTAGTGTAAGCTGAAGGTGGTTTGGTTCCTTTCAAGTCGATTCCAAAAGCGAGTTGAACGGAAGCGCTTCGAGGCAAATTCAATGTATAATCACAGTCTGCAATCGGTTGGAACCAAGGCGATTTGAAGACCTGGGTAAGTTACTTTTGAAAAGTAATGAAATTACATTACTCATTACTTCAGCCAAAAAGTAACTAAATTACTGTTTAGTTACTTTTCCAAGAAAGTAATGAAATTACGTTACTTTTTATGAAAAAAAGTAGTGAAATTACTTTCAAAAATTACTTTTCAATTTAAAATGTATCTGACGTGCGGACGGGTATGACGCAAGTGCTTTGTCTGCCGATGGGGGGTCTCAGACAGGGTGTTATCCACGCCCACACTTTAAAACCAGCGGAGGCCTATCACAGAGATATTGTAGATATCGACATATAGATGTATAGTAAATTATTGATTACGCGGGTGACATCTATCGGCGAAATGTTGTAACTACACTACAAGTGTAACAATTCGACTATCGATTTATTTGACACAGACTTGAATGTTTGATGTCAAGTAGATAATTACGTCATCAACGGCGCTTGTCATAGGCGGAAGTACCAAAAGTAAACACATGGCTAGGTTCTGAAAAAAAAACTCCGCACTCGAAATCTCTCGATCAGACCTACGAAATGTCAGAAATGCTGCATGCACATGCACATTGTTCAAGCGGGCGATACGTAGAAAGCAGCAGGCGCACTGGCCCAGTGACTGATATTTGATACACAAAGGCGCGGGTCGCGCGGCAAAAGTAACGCGTTACTAACGCCAAATTACAATGATAAAAGTAGTGAAATTACTCTTCCGTTACATTGAGAAAATTGTAATTAAATTACTGGCTTGTTACTGAAAAAAGTAATTTCGTTACAGTAACGCGTTACTTCCGTTACGTTACTACCCAGGTCTGGCGATTTGAACAAAGGCGCTTTGAATGTGCGTGATATACGTAGTCAATGTTCTTGAAGTACCCAGCGAATATATTTTGTTTTGTGGGTAGAACACTGGCAGGGTGTGATTATTTTGATTTTTATTTAAAAAAAAAAAAAAATTATTAGATTTAAATCAACTTTTTGATTTAAATTAGATTTTTTTTTATTAAAATCAACAATATCAGTGTTTCAAAACTTGTCAAGTTGGTGAGCGGATTAAATACTTTCACAAGGGTTTCAGAAAATTATAATTCTAAAATTATTTAAAGGAAAACTTTGCCTAAATCAGTTAGAACTTAGAGATCAATAATTGTGTTTGTTGCTCTAAATGAAGAAAAAGTGCATTTGATAAATCAATGATTTTTATTTAATAAATCGTTTGATTTAAATCAATTGATCAAAATAAAAAACTCCCTGAACACTGACTTCCTTTTATTGAGAAAATTGTTGCGGGTTCCTATAAAATAGTTGGGTAGGTAGGTAGGCTCGGCCTACTTTCCAATTATGGTGATAAAGTGGATAAGGCCTACACAACCTATGCTGGTTAAGCACATTTTAGCAAAAAATCCTTATTATGTAGGTATAGGGTAGGCTATATAGGCATACTAAGCTAACTGTTTTAATTTGAATTCTCATTACAGATTAAGCAACAATGATTCCCCTTAAGGATAATCAGGATGAAGCCTGCTTCCTTGTCAACAAAATTTCAACATGGAAGGGAAAGTAAGTAGGGTAGCCACCTGAGTGTTGGTTCTATACCCACCTACTTGTCTGTAAGAGATTAGTCATGAAGAAGTAAACTAAGTAGTACCGGTACTGGTTTTTACAAGCCAGTACTCATTTTTAAGTCAAATTAAAGCTTAAAAATTGTCTACAATGGCAATCATAGTCAATAAAGCGGCCGTCACACGATCGAGAAAATCGCGCGAGTTGGCTCGCACGAGTTTATTACCATCCTTGTCACACGACAGACAATGAAGGTAACAATAACGCCACCTATTGGTGTTCACTGGTCACGTGTTACGGTAGTGGGTTCTGATTGGCTCTCACTACCTTGACTCGCTAGGAAGTTGAACAAGCTGGACATTTTTCGTAGCGAGCGCGAGCTCGCGCTCGCTGGCTCACCGTCTGACAGGGAGGCGGTGAGTTCCATGTAAATAAGTGCAGGCCTACTCCCAGAGAGTTACTCGCGCGAGCCAACTCGCGCGATTTTCTCAATCGTCTGACAGGCGCTTTAGGGCCGGATGCACAACAGTCACTCAACCCCCAATTAATTAACATTCATAGATGTGCTTATAGAAAATAGCATGTAGTTGTGTCACTCACTGGACTCTTGGTAGCAGTGGTTTGTAAGTGACTGCTGTGCATCCAGCCCTTTATCTAAATAATTTCATAACAAAGTAGGCCCTATGTAGGGTACCAGTCGGTTGCCTATTTCCAAATTGAGTACCGGTACCCGTAGGCAGAGATGGGCAAAATACTAAAAAAATTGTTACAAAATACAAAATACTTCAAAACTCAGTATTTTCAAATACAAGATACAAATACATTGACAAATTTGTATTTGAAATACAAAAATACATTATTGTATTTTGAAAATACTCAAAATTAAAATACATTACTAAAATCATTCATTGGTAGGCTAAATCAGTGAATCAATAAACAATAAACATACATTTCAACATAATTTATTTTAATTGAAGGCCTACATAATTATTTTTTTGATTATGTGGATGGTTGATGTCTTGACTGATTTTTATCAGATGTGCCAATTTAAAAAATATTGTTTTTAAAGTATGCTTACACCCTTTGGTGTATTTCTCGATTTGGTTAGTCGGGAAACGCTCCCGTAGGTGTAATTGTTATTATTTACTACAATTCAGAAATTAAAAATTAAAATATATAATGCAGCTACAATAGGGAACTAGCCTTCATTCCAGAAATCGAATATGTTAAAGATAACATCTAAAAAAAATAACATAAAGTTTTTTTGTCTAAGGTTAATACTTTTCTCAATATTTAACGCTGAAATTTGAATCTGGCTTCCCGCCAAAAGACAACACGAAAAGTAGTGTGACGTCAGACTGCTGACCGCAGCCTAGCGCAGACCCAAAGGCGCACCGCTATCTAGATATAAATGGTAGATATTCTACCATCCAGTCGGCGGTGGGTCAAACACATCCTAGCAGACAACTGTTGCCGTCACTGCGCCCGCTGTCATTCCTGCTATCGTTTCTCAATGATCCTTTTGATTGAATTTAAAAGAAATGGCGCTTTATAAAAGGTGTAAGGTACCGATGTGTTTAAACACCACTCTAGAAACACCGGAGAAAGTATTTATATATGTGCTAAAAAAAACTAAACAGGTGAAAATAATGGTTAGACGCAACAAGACGAGAATATGTCAAGGAGTCGTAGGGCCTCTAGCCTACCGCTGCAAATTCACTTTACCGTTGTGAATACCACTTTCATGTAAGTAAATGATAATTGGTCTACCTAGTACTTTTTTATTTCGCAGGTTAGTTTCCTATGAGCTTCTAATTTACCTCGGGATTATTATAAGCCTAGGACCTATACGTAACTCATTTTCTCGCGGGGAAATATTAAAAAAAATTGAATTTGTGACATTCTCCCATGCGAGAAAACGCATCTTACGTTTAGGCCCTAGACTTATAATCCCAAGGCAAATTTTGCTGCGAGAATATTTGGCCGGAGCCTAACAGAAGCTTATAGGCAATTCACTTGTGAATTAAAAAGCTAGTAGACCAATAATATTTACTTGCATCAAAGTGGTCTTCACAACAGTAGAGTGAATTTGTAGAGGGGGCGTCCTCCTCAAAACATTCTCGTGCTGCAGCTTTGAACAATTCTTTTTGCCTTGTTTGTCGTTTGGTTCTTTTGGCACGTGTATAAAATGATCTTCTCCGGTGTTTCTACAGTGGTAGCCTTTGCCCTCTTGGTAGACCTAGGCCCTTAGGACCTAGGGCCGAGGTAGGCCTATCACTACGCCCAGGTCTGACCAAACATCAATGATAAAATACTACGCCCAAGTCCTACCAAACATCAATGATATAAATGATATCATCATCATCAACCTAAAAAAACTTGGCTAAGGATACAGGAAATGCCTCGGCCTAGCCCTACCTAGGCTAGGCTGTGTCTAGGGCATCCAAATGGACATTTTATAGAATTGGTTTACCTAACCTAGGGCAAAGACACAGCCTAGGGCGTAGGGCCTAGCCTAGCGCAGCCTTGAATGACTGTACCATAGAGAAATAACCAGTGGCTCTTTCCCACCAATGAGAAATAAATCGCTTTCTAGTCAAGGTCGGGTAGACGCACTGTCAAAATCACATGGTCGTCATCTTTGTCATCGTTCGTGTTGTTGTCAAAATAGTCCGATTATTGATGAGCACGGTCCACTGGATTGCCTAGGCTTCGCTGCCGCGCACGGCCGCTCGTCGAGCTTTTGTTGTTGTTGTTGTAGTATTTATACAAACTACAACGATGAGCATGCTGCAAGCTACGTAACGCAGTTGAACCAAGAACGAGCGTTTGCGCGGGGGTTCAAAACCCTATAACTTTGTACCCCCGTAGTAACCACGGATGATTTTTAAAAAAAAATCTTTCATTTGTGAAGTTTATTTAACTGTGTTCTATAAATAATAAAAAATGAAAAACGTGAATTTGAGACCAAGGCTAGTTCCCTATTCAGAGATTAAAATGTGCCCGTCCTGATGGTCTACTGTAGGCCTAGTGGTTAAGACGCCTGCCTGGAATATGGGAGACCCGTGGTTCAAATCCCGGTTGGGGCGGACTTTTTTAATTTCTGAATTGTAGTAAATTAATTCCTTTGGTGTGTGTAGGACTATGCTTCATTG
The DNA here is from genome assembly GCA_024449915.1 of Sweltsa coloradensis. NCBI lineage: Eukaryota > Metazoa > Arthropoda > Insecta > Plecoptera > Chloroperlidae > Sweltsa > Sweltsa coloradensis. Next base: position 123,635 of record JAMZAV010001319.1, read on the forward strand.
GGATGGGTTCCCAATCTAAAGTTAACAAGGACAGCCTTTAGCAGTCTACATAGGCACCCAATAAGTAAATAGCTATGAAATTAAAACGCTAACATTGGATTCTCTTTCAGATATAAAAGAATTTTCTCAATTGGAACTATGGGCATCACAACATACAATCCCACAACTTTAGAAGTGACCAACCGATGGATGTACAGCGATTTTATCAGCATTTTACCCACTGCAAAAGTTCCTGGGCAAAATAGTACAGAGTTTATTATCAATATGAAAAAGGATCGTAAAAACGACTCAATGAAGTTCTCTTCAGAACATCGAGCAGAGCTTCTAACCGAAGCTTTGAAATTTGCACATCTGTTTATAGACAAGCCTAAAGATGTGACGGTTAGTAACATAGCCTAACTTGAGGAGGACCTCGTAGGCCCAACTAACGTTTTGGGCCCTGTGAAATTAGCAATTAGCATTAACCCATTGGAGTCTCTATTTCTAATCTATTTCAGAATTTCAGGTTCTAAGGTAGTGATGCAAATTTTCCATTTTATTTTTGGCCAGGAAAAACCCCTCAATTTTTCATGTTCCCCCCCCCCCCCCCCCACAAAAAAAACCAGAAATTTTGGGAAAAATTGATTATTTTGCTTAAACTAAAACACAACATATTTGAAACCGTTTTCTTTGTTAATGTTAAAACTTACAAGGTAGTAGTTACTGGTCTCACATTATTTTATTATTTGTAGGTAGGCCGGTATGCAAACAGTTGAATAACTGACATAAGAATAAGACTCAAGAATGAAGTCTGAAACAATTTTTTTTTTTTTTAGTAACTTATTACGTTAAAGTTGTCGTTCCTACATTACTAGTTGAGTCGAGTTACAAGTCAAACATTTTATTATACCCATATTTTATTACTAGTACCGGTACCGTACTAGGTATGTAAACAGTGAAATAATTGGCATAAAAGTAACTCAAGAATTCAGAATTCTGATAGGGCACTCTCCAAACTTTTTGCCGCTGGAGCGCGCCACCGTCGAGGTATGGTATCGCTTTGAATTTGTCCTGGTCGCCTAATGTAGCCAAAACAAAATTGATCGATAATATTCAAAAATCAAAACCTATCATCAGTGGTAAAAATATACTCAAAACCCAATTTGGCCATGGTTAAAATCCAATTTCTTAAGGTGCTACTGATTATATGTAGGCATAGGCTTTCGTTTTTGTTTGCACAATCACATTTATTTTCTATATAAGGGTAGGGCCAAGGCTTGGCCAAAAATCAATATTTCAATACGATATCGATGAGTGGTAATATTTTCGATATCGATAGGGCCTTGTCTTCATATCAAAATTTACACAAAAAATGCGAAATTTTGTCATTTTGGTGGAGGTGCCGGGTAGGTAGTCAAAATTAAATTAATCCTGGTCGGTACATAATATGGTGGAGGTGCCGGGTGCAAATGCGTTTTTGGTGATACAGCTTTTAGTTTTAACCCTTTTTGGCTACAAATTATTAAAAAAAGGCCCACTCTTCAAAATAAAAGATTTTTTTTAGTATCACATTTTCAAATATCGATATCTTATCGAAATTTTTTGTGTGATATCAAAATTTTTCGTGTGATATCGATGGTTGAATAATGTCATAGCCCAGCCCTAGTGATAATGAGTTTCGAGAATATAATTAGGCGGGCCCTACTTTGCATAATGGCAATAGGTAATATTTTTGAGTGAAAAATAATAAAGGCTAATAAATTCAAATTCTTATTGTATTTGGGCCTAGGCCCAAATACCTAGGCAAAAACATTACAGTTTTTGTCAAAGCTGAGCTCTTACGTTCTCAATCTCAAGTATAAATTGATTGTGCAAGATTTTCCAACCTTGTTTTAAGTATACCGGTAAGCCTATACTGGTGTGTGTATTCACTTATATGCCCGATTAAGATTTGATCTAGAAACCTAATCTGATCTAATTGAAGAATGTGATGTTTGCTATTAGGCCTATATAGAATTGGAATAGGGCCTAAGCATAGCCTATCATTTAGAAGTATCTGTGTAGTGTGTAAGCCTACTTATTTGCAATTTTCTCATGTATTGCACTGTCCATGTAGAGATATTCAGCCTACAAACATCACTGGTCAGGCACTCGATTACCTGTAGTTCTGGAAGTAACTGCGTGCTCTCTCAATCAACTTGACCCTGCTACAAACCTAGTCCTAGCTTCGTATTACTATAAAGACTTTGAAGGGATGTTGGAAGTTAAGGATTATCCAGGAGGTTTTGTTGTAATCTGTGGAGGATTTGGGAGGATGGTAAGTTTTTCTACTCTATTTGTTGGAATGTTTTGAGTCATAAACTATCAATTTATTTGTCAATGGGTTTTATATAGTTGGATCTGTTATTTCAGCACTTGTTTTCATCTCAACTCGTTATTGAAATTAGAAAAAAGATGGGTGAAGCAGCTGCCACATATTTGGGAATTGCTAACATAAAAAGTTTGAAAGAACCTCTTACTTTGGATGAATTTACAAATCAGCGCCTGGGGAAATTCAGGTATGTAGGCATAAAGTCAACTCACTCAACTAGAACCAGTACCAGTTTGTTATATTAATTTACATTTTATGTTTATTTCAGTGGTGACGAGCATGTTACGTCTGTATCAGAATTTCAGATTCAAAAAATTCATAACACTCGCCACACAGACCCCCAGCGCAGAATACTTTGTCTCAGCGACACTTGCCTCTTGGAACGAGATCCTCAGACCTATAGTGTGTGCACACTTAGACCGCTAGCGGACATCTTTGCTTTAGTTAGAAGCCGTGAGAACCCTCAGTTGTTTATTGTCGAGTACGTGAATGGAGACACTCGTTCGTACACGGCCACGGACAGAGATTCTCTGTTGGCTTCTTTGCTCGATGGTGTCCGGGGCTCCGGAAATAGAGACGTTCATATTAAAATGTGTCTGACACCTAGAGGTAAACGGCTCGGCCCTCTATGTCAGCCTGTCGAAGAAGAAGCGGAGTCAAATCACCTGCGGTTTCTTCAACAGCCTCCCGGGAAGAGGTCGTTTGCAGAAGTCGTAGAACGATTTAATGCCAACATTCCTTACAGTGGCCTCCTCCATTCTGTAACACAAGATGGTCTCTTCGCCGAGAACAAAGATAAGTTGATAATACAAGCACTTCAATCGCTTGTTCAGAAAGAAGGAGACCAAACGACAATCACTTTACCAGAACTCGAGGCACAATTTCAAGCGCTCCGACGTCTTGTGGCTTCGAAGGTGGGTTTTGCGGCGTTCACGAGCACTATGCTTCCCGACTTCAGGGAGCGTGTGGGAATGAAAGTGACGAAGGCCTTGAAGCGAGAAGACGAGGGTGTCACGCACGCTGCTCTAGACATGGTCTGCGCTTTAATGCACCCTATGCATGACGACTACGACCTTCGCCAAGAACAACTCAACAAGTCTTCGCTCCTCTCCAGCAAGAAATTCCTAGAAGGTTTGCTTCAGATGTGGATGTATCACGTGAACCACAACACCGGTGCACTCGTTGTGGCGGCCATGTTGGATTTCCTCACGTTTGCCCTGTGCGTGCCATACAGCGAGACTACGAGTGGGAATCACTTCGACCAGCTACTGGAGATGGTCGCGGACCGAGGTCGGTCACTGTTCCGGCTGTTCCAGCATCCGTCCTTAGCGGTGGTGAAGGGGGCGGGGCTGGTGATGCGGGCAGTCATCGAGGAGGGGGAGGGGGAAGTGGCAGCGCGGATGCAGGACCTTGCACTGGGAGAGGGAGCTCTTCCGAGACACCTCCTCACCGCCCTTTTCACGCAGAGCTCCGACGGCCGCCTGCTCACTAACCGACAGCTGTCTCGGCATCTAGTGGGATTGTGGATTACGGGACACCCCACTGCGATGGGGCTTCTCAAGAGAATCATGCCTGCAGGTAATGAGTTAAGAGGCATTGGCATTTCTCAATAAGCAAAAGCCCCTAATAACATCCCAAAATTGCAGTAAACATAAATAAACTCCCAAATGCTAATAAAACCAAATAAACCCAAATTTTACTATTTGTCTCATAAAAAAGACTAGTATTTCCACTATTCACAGACTTTCATTCTAACTTCCATATAACTTATCTTGGGTTAAATACTTTTCAATGAAATACCAGCTTTGAAAACAATTCTAAATTATTTTTAATTCTCTTCTTTTTATTGTAGTTTTCTTTATAGTTTATATACTTTTCAAAACAAAAATTAATGAAAAAATAAAACCATTAACAAATAGGCCTACCTCTAGTAATGTATCTAGAATAAAAGAGACTTAATTGTTATGTTCTAGGGGCACTAGACATAGCAATACTACTTAAATATAAATAAGAAGCCTCGGTGTTAATTATTTACCTTTAAGTAGGCCTATTTATGGAACACCAAAGATTAAAATTTAAAACATTGCATTATTCAATGCACCATTTCTCATAAATAAATATACTATATGTATCTCGACCTCATTTCCAACATTAAATTGGGTTGGAGGGAGCAGTAGCGCACTACTCGTTTCTTAGGCTAACATCTTTGTTGCCTTCTAACCAGGCCTGACACAACCATGTCCTCAGCTTCTTCCTCGCTCGCCTCCTCCACTACCAAAGGTCTGTATAATAGCTCCCTCCATCTCTCCCAGTTTTCCCACAGTCTTCCTGCTTCCACTTTGTTCCATGTTATTCCTCTTCTCTCAACACTGTCTTTAATTTGATCCACCCACTTGCCCACTTTCTTCTTATGCCCTTCTTGTTTTTCAAACTCTCTTCTTCGTATCCTAGCTGGGCCCATTCTTTACATATGCCCAAACCAACGTAGACGTTCTCTCTCCAACCTTATTTAATAATAATAATAATAATAATAATAATAATAATAATAATAATAATAATCATCATCATTATCTGTTGCCACGTCCAACTCTGCGTTGGGTCGGCATTGAAGATAGGCCTTCTCCATCTTCTTCTAATAATAATAATAATAATAATAATAATAATAATAATAATAATAATAATAATAATAATAATTACTAATTTTCCAATAAAACTAGTTGAGTTTTATTTATTTACTATTTAATCACATGCAAATGTGATCATTTTCTAACATCTGGAATACACAGTAGCCTACGGTACTAACTACAATTTTATATTTTATGGGAACTTAATGTAAAAATTCAATTTTTGTTTAAAAGCTCCTAATGCTGTTTAATTTAGGAACAAGCATTAAGCAAGCATTACAGTCTCTTACAGACTTACATGTTTACAGACTACTCTCTGAAATAATATACTAAATCCAAATTTCCATTATTTCAAGAATGGATTATGTTTTTGATGAACTTGAAAATTTTAATGTATGCCTAGTTATTTTAGTTTACATAGAAGTCTCTCTTAACTTCAAAGTTCCTCATAATGGGGAACTTGACTACTACTAGAAATAAGCATTGCCCCACCTTTTAACATTTGTGCTATTGTCTAACAAACTTACGTAAACATAATACAAAATTATATGGAAGAAGGTAGGTAAGCCTAGATGAATCGCTATGATATTATAACGCGCATGCCACATGCTCCCACACTTCATCCCGTTTTCCAACATCTTCTTGAATTAATCTTTCCCATTTCTCTCTTTTCCTTCCTACTCTTCTTTTCCCCTCCTCTGCCGCTTCAAATTCTCGTCTTGGAATCCTCTTTCTGCCCATCCTTTTCATATGTCCAAACCATCTTAGACGTTCTCTTCCTAGCTTAAACTTCAATCTCTCCAGTCCCAGTTCTTTCCTTATTTCATTACTTCTTATCTTGTCCATCTTTGTAACTCCCTTGACACTTCTTAAAAACTTCATTTCTGCTGCTTCCAGCTGACTCTTCTTTTATTCCCACTGCCCATGTTACTGCCCCATGTTACTGCCCCATATGTTAGTATAGCCTAGGTACAAATATGCCTTATACAGCAAAATTTTACATTTTTGTGGGAACAACTCATTCCATAGTAACTTTCTCACCAATTGGTAAAACCCTTCTGCTTTTTGCACTCTAGATGACACTTCCCTACACACTTTTGCATCTTTTGTCAATATACTTCCCAAATATTAAAATTCTTCTTTTTCTTCTAAAACTTCTCCACGTAGTACAATATTTTCCCAATCTCTAGACCTGCCCTTTGTCTTCTTTTGCATACGCAAACATTCATTCTTTTTCTGATTGATTTTTAGACCAAACTCTGTAGTAACTTCCATCTGTCTACCTTCTCCTGCACTTCTCTGGCACTCTCACCCCAAATCAACACATCGTCCGCAAACACTAAGGTTCTTGTGTCCCTTCCATCTGTATTTGGTTCCACTCTTCTTATAATTTCATCCATTACAACAAGTAAGTAATAATAATAATTTTAATTAAAAAAATAACATAAAAATAAAATATAATAATAATGAATAATTGGATGAGCGTAGCGAGCGAAGCGAAGATTCCATTTCACTACACTGGAGAAAAAAATCCGGAATGTTTTTTTTTTTTGTATTTTTGTGTGTCTGTGAACACGATTCCGGCTAAACCAATACTCCAATTGCGATGAAATTTTATGGAGGTCTATGAAATCTCTGAACGAAGAACTGCACGGGGGAAAAATCGATCGAAAAATTATTTCTCATGAAAATCGCAATTTTACGATTTTTTTTCGATTTTAAAAAAATTCTTCGACTTATAACATCTACATGCTTTATCCGATTGTAATGATTTTTTCACAGAACCTTAATTTTATGAATTAATATATTTGTGGGAAATTTGAGCGCAATCGAAAAATCATTTCTCGTGATAATCACAATTTTACGATTTTTTTCAATTTTTAACATTTCTTCGACGAATAAAACCTACATGCTTTATCCGATTGTAATGATTTTTTCACAGAACTTTAATTTTATGAATTAATATATTCGTGTGAAATTTGAGCGTAATCGAAAAATTATCTATTAAAAAAATTGCAATTTTACGCTTTTTTCGTTTAAAAAAAATTACGCTCATCCATCAACGCGGCGGTACTTAAGCGTTTTTCTAGTAACAATTACAATATAATGACTCGAGTAATTGATGCCTTACAGGTCTACTCACCTACCTGGACTCTGAGGACAAAGTGCCTGCCAATAGTATCGAGCAAGAACGTCTCAATACAAGAGACAACTTGAAGATGGCTCAAGACCATGCCAGCAAGAACCGCCGGGGGCCGCAGTGGGTGGCCATAGAGCGTCAGCTCCGGCTCATGGAGAAACACGTGGAGCACGCCTTGCAACACTGGGGAGCCCACATGGGCCTCGAACGAAAGGATGACAAGATCCGCGAGCATCCGATCGTTCTACGCAAACGTAGGGAAAGAATCAAGAGCGAAGCCAATTGGCCACTTTTCTATTACAAATTTAGCCAAGACCATGCGCTTCCTAACTTAATTTGGAACCACAAGACTCGCGAAGAGCTACGAGATGCCCTGGAAAACGAGATTCGTTCATTTGGGTCAGACCGTGATCTCGCAGGAAGTGCGCTCATTGCCTGGAATCACCAAGAGTTTGAGGTGCAGTATAATTGTCTTGCTGATGAGGTACGGATAGGCGACTACTATCTCAGGCTGCTCTTGGAGAAAGAAGATACTCCAGACTCCCCGATCCGCCGATCAAACGAGTTCTTCAATGATCTTTACCATCGCTTCCTTTTAACAGCAAAGCCGGAGATGAAATGTATGTGCCTTCAGGCAATGGCTATTGTCTATGGTCGTCATCATGAAGATATAGGTGCCTTTAGTGACACAAAGTACATTGTAGGCATGCTAGACCGATGTACGGACCGGATGGAACGCGATCGACTGGTGTTCTTCATAAACAAACTAATTTTCCATCGACGTAATGTGAAAGACTTGCTAGATGCCAATGGGGTGAAGATTCTTGTGGATCTATTGACCTTGGCTCACCTTCATACTTCGAGAGCGGTTGTTCCAACACAGAGCAACGTGATCGAGGCAGGGCCTGACATGGAACATGAGACTGAGAAGGAGTGGCACTATAACAATGCTGGCGAGAAGAAGGGACCATTGAGCTTTAAGGAGGTAATGTCTACCAAGTTATTTGAGTCTCTTTAACCAGCCAAAATCATTCTTAGTCAATTGCATCACTTACTCTATTCTTGGTAGGACTTTATACAAATCATACATTATGATAACCACCTGCTTCATACTAGGGATGCACATCAATACTTTTTTCATTATCGATTATCAAAATGGTAATGCTATTATCAAATCCATAATATAGATATCACCAACAAAGCCTGTTCCGACCTATAAGTGGAACCTCAAGTGTGGCAAGTGTAGGCTAAGTCAAAACAATACAATCGCGTTCTGTTTGCTGCCTTCGCTGTCATTGATGTCATCGTTATTGACCGATTACTCATTTCCAAACATAAATCTCGAGTTTGACACCGATCAGGCCAGCCAGTGCATGCCACAACGTGAGATAATCTCTGTCTCTGGAGTTTGGTTCGTGCCACTATTGACCAATGATATGATATCGATTATCGATATTATATTTATTATTGATCGATAATATCGATTATCAGGTGCATCCCTACTCCATACCAAAAGGATTGTGAATCACTGAATACATTTTATAATTGTTTTTATCAGTCTTGGGGATGAATGCGTTCCTTTTTCAGGAACTTTTGTGGAAACGCATTCCTTTTCTCAGATCAGGAACTTGTAACATGAAAGTTACTATTTCATGGGAACTTGGAACGATGTCTGCACTAAATATTAAAATCTTGAATTTTTAGTTTTAATACTTTGAGTTTGGAAGTAGCATTAGTGGAGCATTGAACCAGAAGAGGCAAAGTGTAGGGTACTAAGAGAAGTACACATGCATGAGCACGTGGCAGGTATTGTTCCTCCCTGGCTTGCCAGAAACTTACTATGTTCTGCTTGTTGAGTCTAGATGCGTGAGCTGTGTAGTAGTGGAGCATTGAACCAGAAGACCAAGTGTTGGGCACAAGGCATGGATGGCTGGAGGACTATGCTCCAAGTACCACAGCTGAAATGGTGTCTCCTAGCTAAAGGGACACCAGTTATGAATGAGAGTGACCTATCAACTCTCATTCTCAATATTCTAATTCAAATGTGCCAGTACTTCCCAAGTAGGTAAGATATACTAGATTATTTATTTACAGGCTGCATAATTATCGGAGTGTTTTTGTAGTGTTTTCATGTTGAACTGCACTTCCTACAGTAGTTGACCAATATTTTTACTTCTTAGTCCACACTGTGGTGCGTGTGTAGGCCTTTATTTTAGGAGCGTAGCGTGCGAAGCAAGATCCATTTCACTACATGAAAAAAAATCCGGAATGTTGTTTTTTTTTTTTCTTTTTCTTTTTTCTTTTTTTTAGGGTTGCCGTTCGATGTGAAAATCGTGATCGATAATCGAGGCATCGAATCGATTATCATATCGAAATATATCGATATCATAGACCCAAATCGATTATCATATCAAATTCCAAATTGAGCCTAGGAAGCAGAAACACGGAAGAAACATCGCGATTCAATATAATTGGGCAGACTGACGCTAGAGAAGTTCACGCCACAACACGTCGAGCCGTACTGAATACATCGCAATCGGGCCGGGCGATGTTTTTCGCTATCGCCTTGTATCGCGCTGCGAGCGCATGCGCACTGGCGGCGGTGGGCGTGGCATTATACTTGAGCAGTGATTGGCTACTCCGACAACCAATCGGCCGTTGATACGACAGGCGCGGCATTTTAAGCATGGTAAACTGCGAAAACATCGCATGTCACTATTTAAATCGATATTCATTCATATCTATCAAAATACTTGAATCGATTATCATATCATATTACTGATATCGATAATCGATCGATAGTTTCGATTACGACGGCAACCCTACTTTTTTTGTATTTTTTGTTGTTTGTTTAAACGATTCCGGCTAAACCGATACTCCGATTGCGATGAAATTTTATGGAGGCCTTGGAAATCTCTGAACTTAGAACTGCCACGTTTTTGAGCGCAATCGGGAAATTTTTTCTTATAAAAAACGCAATTTTACGATTTTTTTCGATTCTTTAAAAATTTCTTCGACTTATAACACCTACACGCTTTATCCGATTGTAATAATTTTTTCACAGAACCTTAATTTTATAAATTAAGATATTCGTGTGAAATTTAAGCGTAATCGAAAAATTATTTTCTCATGAAAATCTAAATTTTACGGGTTTTTTTCTTTTTTAAAACAATTCTTTGACATATAACACCTACATGCTTTATCCTATTGTAATGATTTTTTCACAGAACCTTAATGTCATGAATTTATTTACTCGTGTTAAATTTGAGCGCAATCGAACAATTATTCCTAATGAAAATTGCAATTTTACGAGTTTTTTTTTTAAAATTACGATTTATTAAAAAATTAAGTTAATTTTTTTATTTTATTTAATTTAATTAAAAAAAATCTTGGACTAAGCAATAATTTTTTCACAGAACAACAGAAAATCCGCGTAACACATGGCAGCTCAATGCACCAATTACGCTCATCCAACAACGCGGCGGCACTTAAGCGTTTTCCTAGTTTAGGCAATAGCTACGACTACATGACCGTTATCAACATCACATAATATAATTTCAATTATTCCTACCTGGGCCATTAGATTGGCCATGTGTATTTTTCATCTTGGGTAGACCTACTAATAATTTGTATAGCATAGCTAGAGCCTAGATACCCTGATCTACTTGTTTAGGCTATACTATCTCTCACTTCACCCCTAGTATGATATTTTGTAAGTGCTGTCTGGTAACAAAGTTTGAGTTGCATTCATTGCACTAATGTTTTGATTATCTTGGCTAGTCCTGTTGAGGTGTTTGGTAGCATTACGATTATGTCACAAATTATGTAGTCATAGGCTGTTTCATGCGGCTCCTTGTTCTACTAATTGCGGACACACGTCTGTGATTAATAATTCCACCTACTGGGTATCTCATCTTGACAGCAGACTTCCATACTTTTCCAACAGAGACGCTGACGATGCTGTGATCCGTCCCTTGCCGAAAGTGAAGCGGCTGCTCTCGGGGCCAGTCTGTCTGCCACATCTCGTCCAACTGCTGTTGACCTTTGACCCTGTTTTGGTAGAGAAGGTTGCCACACTGCTATGCGAAGTGATGAAAGACAACCCCGCAGTGTCCACGCTCTACCTTACTGGGGTGTTCTATTTCATTCTCATGTACACTGGGTCCAACGTTCTTCCCATTGCAAGGTTTCTACAACTTACACACTTCAAACAGGCATTGAAGAACGATGTGAGTAGGAGTTGTACTTTGAAGTAAACTGTAGTCCAACTTTCCCAATGGCTTTTGATTTTTACTATTTTTTTGTTTAATTACTAGTACTACGTATTTGTAAGTTTTTATTAATTTTCTCGTCACCTAACACAATTGATCTATTCAGAAGTGGGATATTCACTATTCAGACATCATGGAGCCTGTCTAGTAGGCCTATATCAGGATTGGGTTTGAAACTATTTGTTAACTGGGTATGGTGTGATATACTTGCCTGGCTTGCTCGGCCAGGTGTAATGATTTCTGCTGAACGGTTGGTAATATCAGTACGAAATTTTGAATCAATGTTAATAAAGTACATTTATATTTTATATTGATATCCGCAATTGGTTGCAATGAATAAGCCTTAAAGATCCATTGCGAGACACAGGGGCCTAAGTCCAAATCATGAAAAAAGGGAAATCCAAAACATGGATTTCAATTCTGGAAATTCCCACCAAACCGTTTATCTTACGATAAAACCAAATTAACCTGCACGCTAACATTGATTTGAACGTTGTTATCCAGTATGCAAATTTGAGTTTAAAAAAAATCTGTACATTTGGAATAAACTCCTAAAGTTGACCAAAATGGAGTAAATTTCGGTGATTTCACTAACTTTTAATTCAAAATCAACGAATTAATTTAGGAATACCTGTAGGCCCTACTGGATAAAATAGATTTATTCTTTATTAACGTTAGTGTGAAATTTGATAACGGTATTAAAAACCGTTGACCCGGAAATACCAGAAAGCTGAATGCCTAAACTCGTCTCCGCGCCAGCCTCGGCGATTCTCTTCATCCTATAATCTCTTCTCCCTAATTGCTGGATTTATCTGTCTTGAAGTATTGTTTCCTTTTTATAACAGGCTCAAATGTCAGATATTATGCAAAGGAGCATACTTGGCCAACTGCTCCCTGAGGCAATGGTTAACTATCTTGAAAACCATTCTGCAGAAAAATTTGCTCAAATCTTTCTTGGGGAATTCGACACACCCGAAGCAATCTGGAATGCAGAGATGAGGAGAATGCTAATTGAAAAGGTAAGTTATTGTACATTTTTTGAAGTGTTTTTTTTCAGATGACCTATTGCTTCATTTATAAATTTTATAATAATGTTCAAAATAAATAGTTAATTGCATCCTTGATCCACCCCTTATTTAGTTACGTATTTTCATTGCTCCTACCTAAGGTAAAACAATTGATCCAAAAATATTGACACAGATTTTAAGGAGTGCCTTAACGATAATAAATTATTTACTACAGTCACTATCTCATGGAGTTATTGTGACATCATGTCATGGAGTCTATGGTTGTTTAGTTCAGTCCTTTTTACTAGGGATTATGATCATATTACCATTTATTTGATCTTTTAAAAGAAGCTTATCGTATCACATGTACGCCAGTCTAGAAGGAGAGCATACTGGGTTGGTCAATTGTGCTTAATTTTCGAGCCCACTTTTAAGTTTTAAATAATTTTTTTTATTAGTACATCATTGTGACCAATATTTAACCCATCAGATATTTTGACGAGTATGACTCGTTGCTGGCTTTTTAGGTGTGCAAATTTTTTCAGAATAAAATGGTGTGAAAAGCATGGCTGGTATGAATTCTATTCAACCCAAAAGGGTGGAAAAGAACAAAATGGAGAGAAACTAAAAAAATACATGTAATTTTAAAAGAGGGTAACTCTGCTACTAGCACACACACACACAATTTTGAAACCACGCATACACAAAATAATCATTAAAAATCATCTTTCTAGCCAAGCAAAGAACATATTTTTTTAAACTTATGGTAGCGCCATGAAAAATAATTTTTTTGAAAATAATGCATCTGCCTAAATATTGTCCAGAAAAATAAAAAAAGTAAAAAAATTGTAAGATAAAAATGGAAATTTCATTTTGTCCTTAAAATAATAAATGTATTTTAAAAAAATTGTATGCCTACCTGAACGAGTTACCGCAAAGCAATTTTAACGCTTGTTAATCAAAATATAATTACATAGGCTAGGAAACTAGCTCTTTTTTTTAAAGAAAATCATTTTTTTTTACTGCCTTGGACCTGTGTGTATGTGAAGTTTGAAGTGGGCTTGCGTCCGCTTGACTGTAAAATTGTACCAATATGTTATTCTAATCTGCAGATTGCAGCTCATATTGCCGAGTTCAGTCCGCGGTTACGGAGCAACACAAGGGTTCCCTACGTTTACTGTGCCATACCGATAGTCAGATATCCTCAACTTGATCAAGAACTCTTCTGCAATATCTTCTACCTCAGGCATCTCTGTGATACTACTCGATTCCCGGACTGGCCTATTAGTGAACCGGTATTGTGCTACCTCAAGAATATGTCTACTTTTAAGATTGGTGTATTTAAACTAGTCATAAACACATTTCTAATTTACAAAGTCCCTCACTGAAAATCAGTTGTATTGACTGAGCTGGTAGACTCTAAATACAAATAATTATGTTAATTAAATTTAAAGATTGCACAAACGAGACCCACAATTATTGTATTACTTTTTATTCCTAGGTAAAGCTGTTGAAAGATGTCCTTGAAGCATGGAAGAAAGAAGTAGAGAAGAAACCCCCAGAAATGTCCATAGATGATGCTTACGAGGCGCTTCTCTTGCAACGCGGCTTGGAACACGATGAGTCTGCTGCCCGGAAAGCGTATTACCGACTCGCACAACAGTTCCATCCAGACAAAAACCCGGAGGGCCGGGAGAGGTTCGAGGCAGTGAGCAAAGCGTACGAGTTCCTTTGCAGCAAGAGTCTATGGACGACTCAAGGCCCGAACCCTAACAATATCGTCTTGATACTTCAAACGCAGAGCATTCTCTTCCATCGTTACTCGGAGGAATTACAACCGTACAAATATGCCGGATATCCGCAGTTGATAAAAACGATACAATTAGAGACGGCTGACGACCGGCTATTCTCGAAGTCTGACCCGTTGTTGGCCGCAGCTAGCGAGCTGGCCTACCATACGGTTCATTGTTCTGCTTTGAATGCTGAGGAGTTACGTCGAGAGAGGGGACTTGACGTCTTGTTGGACGCCTACTCCCGCTGCGTCTCTGTGTTGAGTGCGTCTTCCAAGCCGTCCGAAGTGGGAGTACAAGTGTGTACTCACGTCACTCGGTGCTACGCTGTGGCAGCACAGTTTCAGGCTTGTCGCGACAAGATCGTAGAGATGCCTCAGCTGATCAAAGACCTTGGTCGCATCCTCTTCTTTAAGCACCTAACACGTTTGTGTTCCGTGGCAACCGAATGCGTGGCTGCCCTTGCCGTGGATAATATACTACAGATGCAACTGCTACAGTCTGGCGTTCTGTGGCACATGCTGCTGTTCATGTTTAGTTATGATTTTACTTTAGAAGAAGGCGGTGTGGAGAGATCAGAAGATGCAAATCAGCAAGAAGTTGCCAATAGCTTAGCTAAGCTAGCTGTCAGAGCGTGTGCTAGGTTGGGTGGGTTTATGGAGAATGACCTTGCTACTCCAAACAACCCTGTAGCCAAGGAGTTACTCAATCGTCTGCTAACACCCTACATAACTCGAAAGCTGTCTCTTGATCAGCCAGCTGATATTCTTAAGATACTAAACAGCAACTGTGAGACTCCGTATCTCCTATGGGACAATGGAACAAGAGCCGAACTGTGCGAGTTCCTCGAAGAACAGAGACAGAATAAACTCAATTTAGACCCAGAGACAGATCCACTTTTAGGTACAGACTTTGTTTTCTCATCACATGGAAAGGAGCTCATTGTGGGAGGTATATTTGTCCGTATTTACAACCAACAGCCAACGTTTCCCCTTGAAAACGCCAAGGAATTCACAATCGATCTGCTGGAGTTTGTTGGAGAGCTTTCTGGACAACTGTTTCAAACTAAGAATGTGAAATTGATTGATAATCATAAAGTGAAACTACAACACCTAGAAATGTCACTACATGCATTGGGCAATGTTATTAAGAATAATCCAGGTATGCACATTTTGGCATGTTGTACTGAATTCTATTTTGGAGTGTTTTGACTTTTGACCTAAGGCCACTACGGTAGTATATGTTTACTATATTATATTCACAAAAAAGGTCCAGTATAGTAAATACTATCTAGCTGATGTTGCGGGAAAGCTATGCCTTGCACTTTTTACTGGTTCATAAATCGATTTACGTCCACAGATCTGTATTATCATCATCTGTTGCCACATCCAACTATGCCTTGGGTTGGTATTGAACATAGGCATCTCTAACTTCTTCTCTCCTGCCACCACTCATCTCGTTCCACCACATTCCAGTCTCCTCTTTGCTGTTCCACATCTTTTCTCACACTATCCTGCCATCATTGTTGTGGTCTGCCCCTTAGTGTCCTACCTGGAATTACCTGGAATTTCCAATTCCATTGTTCTTCTCGGCAATCTCGCTCTTACCATCCTATTGACATTTCTGAAACACTTTTAGTTTAATCTTCTCTTTCAATTCACTCTATTAAATTTCTTACTTAGCTACTTTCATAGCAAAAGAACTACTAAATTATGTCAGCTTGTATTTTAGCGCTAACACAACGTTATCTTGTTGACCGTGGTCTTGTGACTCTTGTCATTAGGTTTTGCAAGCAGCAAGCGCTATCAAGCGCATCTTTGCTCTGCTGATATAGTATGAAGTATGATACAGTGGGCTTCTTCATTTAAATTAATAACTGAATACGCTAGGCTAATAAATTAACAAAAATTAAAAATTTGTTAATTGCCAAAGAATGACTTCATACCCCCTCACGCACAAAGATTTGCGGACGCAAAGATTGGTGATAATGTTTTAGAGATCAATGGAAACGAAAATGAAGCAAAAACCAGTCCCAAATGACACAAATAAATTATTCTACCACTAAAAGAGTATTAGTAGATAGAAAATAGCAAACTTTTATTAAATTATATGTTATGTGAGTAATCTGTAACATTATGTAGTGGTTCACTCTTAGAGTGGTGTTTAAACGAGAGGTATTTCTATGCTTAAGGTCATGTGTTCAAACCTCTGTAAATTTTTTACTACTTTTTTTGCAATTTTTTACTCAACATTTCACTTTTCTTGTTAGCCATGCTATTAGGTATGTTGGTACAAAATTTTTATGTAATTTTTTATTTTCTGTAAAAAAAAAAGCAAGGGACAGCATTTGCGGCTTGTCCAGAGGAGCCGCAACTTTCAACACAAGTTTTCTAACGCAACTCTTTTTGTGCATACGTTTTTTTAGCCCTTTGATTTAACATATTATGGATTGCCCAAGTCCCCCATTTTTAACAAGACGCAACGTTGTGGCGATAAATCTTTGTGCATAGGTAGAAGTAGATAGTGGATGGTGGAAACATGTAGTTTTAAAAAGTTTTGACGTACCCGTAAGTCAAAACCAATTACTCAAGGCATTCCGTTTACAAGAATTGGATCTAAAAATATTTACGAACCAGTTTTTAGTTGCTACTTTTATATCTGTAGACAGCACTACTAACCTAGTAACTTAGCACATTTTACCACTTGCAAGCAGTGTGAAGATTTTGAGGGGAACTTAACTAAAGAAGTCAGTTGATTCGTAACCAGCAACTGTCACATGCCTGGATCTAGTTTGTAAGCTTTGTAGGTCCCATGAGTTAAATAAATCATTGATGCAAAACAAGATGCATAGTTCAAGTAAATAAGCCCAGGTATGTAACAACATAATACTCAGATTGAAGAAGAAATGGTTTATTAGGTTTGAAAAATTAGATCTAAGGTAGGCCTAGTCTAGTAGAGGCATTGGCTAATTGTTGAGAGTTACAATAAATACTGTAGGCGTAAGCCTAATAGGAATACCTTTGCTATTACTACGGTCTACACTGAAGGGAAATATGGAAAAAAGAAAACAAATTATGAATTATTTGATAAAAATTCTAGGGTAACTAAGTGCTACTAACAACAACTTCTTTGTATTAAGGCGACAATGAAAGTGTTGTGTTGTCCTCCTTTGTAAATCCCTTTTTAACTGAATAGGATAGACATTAAATAAATAAATGACAAAATGACAATTAGTTCCATGCCTTGACCTTTTTTTTGCCACCGCTGCCTGTGTTAAATTCTGGAAGATGACCGTATTAGGTAAACGCAAAGCTATTTCTGTTGCAGTGTTTGGTTACAATGTAGGTGGCAGTGAAGTGTGTCCTGTACTTATTGTTTTGAAAACCAGTTTTCAAGTCATTGGGAGTGCACTTTACAATAGTTCTTCAGCGCTTGAATTCTAAATATTTTGTCAATTTTTCTTTCAGATGTAGAGATCCAATGTATTGGACATTTCAGTCTTCTGTTCAGCCTATTAAGTGCTGAGGCATCAAAAAATGTCCAGAGAGGGGCATTGGAAGTGATTTCGAATGTAACGCGGAACAAGATGTGTGTAAACGATATCGCAGCATCAGACGTTCTTGTCCATTTAATGTTAGTTCTCAGCACCCTGGTAGATGCACAGACAACAATTCTTGATACACTGTATGCACTCATGTCAACAACAAAGATCGTCAAAGATGCCCTTTCTAAAGGTACGTCGTTATCAAAGGTATGAAGGTTCAAACCTAATTACTAATTAGTGGTAAGACTACATTTGTCATGTATGTGAGTGATTTGCTTTTCGTGTTTACAATTACACGTTACTTTAACAAGCAGTTTGCCAATAGTTCTCTCTTTGTTTAGCATCTCTTTAGCATGCACCATAGATGCTTTGATTCAAGCATGAGGTTTCTTGGTTAAAGAGGCTTCCGCTTAGGAACAGTGTCAGTTTTACAGGAAACAATAGAGTACTAGCAACTAGTAGTACTAGCAGTACACACTATGTATCATTGTCGAAAATGGCATAACATCAATTGATTTATGTCATTATTGCTTCTCTTAAAGGGGTATTCACCCGAAAACTAAATAAATATATTTCATTCACGTGAATTTAGAAAAAAACAAAAAAATTATTGGGTGCACATTGATTCGAGAAAAATTTGTTAAACTTTATAAAAATTTTTTTCTCATCGGCAAAAATCTCCAATAAGAAATAACACAGGGACGATCTTTATGCTCGATAACCTTGGAGGATTTTGATCCAAAAAAATAGGCCATTATTGACATACTCGGCAGCAGCCTTTTCTGAAAATCTGCTGTACGTATTGTGTTATGTTTTTGTGTACTATGGTAACAATGCTGATTAAGTGACGGTGATTACCAAGAAAGGGTGTGATTTTGAAAGGCATATTTTTTCGTGTTTCAGTGTATATTTATGCACTGTTTCATGACACGATGTTATAAAGGGCCATTTTAGATTGATACGATGCTCTAGTATCTATGTGGGAAAAAAATTAGAAAATTAAAACTTAAAACCGATTAAAAAAATTCCTTAAAATGCCAACTTTTGCCAATTTCAGAATCAAAAAATTAAAAAACTTGGTGTAAAATCACAGTTAAAAGATATAATTTTTAAACGGTCATTTTAGTGTAGTATCATGCTATCTATAGATTATGTGGTAAGAAATCATTTTTAAGTTAATTGCCCACTTAAGTTTTAAAATTGAAATACAGTACCAAATACTAAAGTAAAGACACAACTTGTTAGTTCGGCAATAGGGCTTTGTATTCTGTTGAAGGACAGTTGAGTAACAATAGGACTACCGTATTTACTCGATGCAAGCCGACACCGAATGCAAGCTGACCCCTGATTAAAAGTTCATCTAACAAAAAAAGTGTAGCATTTAAATACTCATAAGTTTGCCATCGATTCCAAGCCGGGGTGCCAGTTTGAACTGCAAAAATGTGTCAAAAAAGGTAGGCTTGCAATCAGGTAAATACGGTATGTGTTTAAACTTGAAAAGTTTTTTTCTATTCATAATAGGGAATATTCCACTTCCGCCAAATACTGTACGAATAGATTTTTTAGAAGAAGTATTTCGTCCCGATTACAAATATGTACTTTGTTTTTCCGTGAAATAATAATCCAGTGATTTATAGCCGTTTTAAAAGCAGCACTTTTTTAAAGCGGCAAAAACGACTGTGACGTCAGAACTGTGTTGATCCAACGCCGTCTGGATAAACATACATCCAGACCAAAGATGTTGGAATAGTATTATAGTAGGATCGAGATATACATCAAGACGGCGGTGTTTTAAACAAAGCAGCGCCTAGCGTAGCCTACAGTAATGTAAACAGATGGCGGACATTTTACATTTAACGCCTAGCCAGAAAACGAGAAAAGTTGACATTGCAATCAAAAAACAAAACTGAAACAGTCCTAGGTCTAGGCCTAGACGTAGAAAATTATTTATAATACAACAGTCTAGGCCAATCGTTCCTGTAGGATATAGGCATTGGTATGTGAATACTAAAATTACTCACTTGACAAGCCCTAGGCTTAACTTGTCAACCCTAGGCCTGCACGTTCATGTTCTGACACACATCCCGCACAAAAACCTTACTTTGATGACTAATTAAAGCCTATTGTAGATAAAGAATACCATGATAGTCCTAGGCTATGCAAAAACTCAAGACAAAATGCTCGTTATTCTTTATCACAATGATCTCGCGAAATCTCCTGTCACATACGAAAAAAGAAAAACAAAAGACGGTGAAAATGTACATCCCTGTGGAGTTGTTTGTGTTGAGCGGATGGGCGAGCACCGCCGTCTGTATGTAAATATGTACAAATATATGTACATTTAGTTTCTAATTGGCCTTGACTCAACACAGTTATGACGTAGTACCGTCCAAAGATGGCGCACGCTCGTTTTTGGCGCGCAAACTGGGGGACCCATTTAATTCTTGTTTAAATTACACAAAAAACATTTTTTTTTAAATAAAAAAAAGTGCAGTGACTATTAAGACATGAATAAGAATTAAAATAAAATATAAAATATTAAGTGGAATATTCCCTATTGATGTGATGTTAAAACTGAAATTCAAATGTAACATTAAAACTTGTTTGTTCTAGGAGCTATAATCTACCTGTTGGATTTGTTCTGTAACTCCACTGTCCCGGCCGTTCGCGAGAAATGTGCCGAGTTGTTGGCTCGAATGGGTGCTGATAAGCTTGTGGGGCCCAAGGTAGGCTATCTCTTCCAAGTAGCCAAAAGTCTTTAGAACGAACACCATTACTACGAAATAATCATTACATCAAAAATTTTGGGTGGTCCTGCCCAAATTCCTATGTTAGTAATGTTAAAGGATAGTCATTACAACAAAAAGTCACATTAACAAAAAGATCTTTTGAACAAACTAATGTTTTCGCCCCCCATGACTATAATGAAACGTTACAACAAAAATGTTGTTTTGAATGGATGTTTTGTGGAAAACCCTGACAATGAACTGGTTAATCCGCCGAGCGATGCCTTTCATGCTAGCCTGCAAGAGCTGCACGGACTGTAAACAGTCATTTCCCCTCCTCCCCCTCACTCGCCGGCCATCCAACACCGAAAACAACACGCCAAATCTGCTTGCCAGTTTGTTGCTCCCTGTCTTTGTTGTGCGTGGTTGTTTGTGTACGTGCGTGTGATACTAACAGTGAGTGTAAATTATCTGTGGTGATAGCAAGTAATAGTGACGGCTGGTATAAGCCGAATTCTATCAGAAATATTTCTTTGACTGTCCCAAAAATCATAAAACATCTAGATCCAGTGTTTCGAACTTTCCCTTAAAGTTTCATCATGATCGGAGTAGCCATTTGCCCGGCCGCAAGCTCAATATCACAAAAATATCGCAGTAAAAATAAAATAAAAATCGTAAAATACCATATTCATGAAAAATATTTCTTCGATTGTACCCAAAAACGTTGCAGGTCTAAGTTCAGAGATTTCGAAGGTCCCCTCTAATTTTCATCAAGATCGCATGCCGTTTGCCCAATAGATGCAATCAAACGGTCAAAAACACAAAAAAAATAAATGAGCTAATATTTTTGGGGGGTCAGTGAAATTGAAGTCTTTGCTTTGCTCATCCAATAATCCATTGGAAAAACAAATAATATTATTAATTTCTTTTTTAAACCCCCCAAAAAAAGTTCTGTGTTGGAGGCCTACTGTATTGTACTTCCTGGTTTTTGATCAGCCAAATTTTTTCTTTGCCCAGGTGAGCGGTAATATTCCATCCCTGATTTAGTGCTCATAGTGAGAGGGGGTGACAGTGCTATGATCCCTTGGGTAGTAGGACTTACAAGCTTAACTGGGATTGCCTATAGTTACAATAGTGTTATCTACACCAAATCTATGCTGAAAGTATCACTGTTACCTACGTAAGAGACAATTTAGTGTGGGGCTGGTATGCATGTACAGTAAATTATTCTATATGTAAGATGATGTCGACAGTGGACTAGTAATTACTAGGAAAACGCTTAGTCCCGCCGCGTTGTTGGATGAGCGTAATTGGTGCATTGAGCTGCCATGTGTTACGCGGATTTTCTGTTGTTCTGTGAAAAATTCATTACTTATTCGAAGATTTTTTTTAATTAAATTAAATTAAATAAAAAAATACTTAATTTTTTTAATGAATCGTAATTTTTAAAAAGAAAAAAAATCGTAAAAATGCAATTTTCATAAGAAATAAATATTCGATTGCGCTCAAATTTAACACAAATATATTAATTCATAAAATTAAGGTTCTGTGAAAAAATAATTACAATAGGATAAAGCATGTAGGTGTAATAAGTCAAAGAATTGTTTAAAAAAAGAAAAAACCCGTAAAATTTCGATTTTCATGAGAAATAATTTTTCGATTACGCTCAAATTTCGCACGAATATCTTAATTCATGAAATTAAGGTTCTGTGAAAAAATCATTACAATCGAATAAAGCATGTAGGTGTTATGAGTCGAAAAAAGTTTTTAAAAATCGAAAAAAAATCGTAAAATTGCGTTTTTTATGAGAAAAAATTTCCCGATTGCGCTAAAAAACGTGGCAGTTCTAAGTTCAGAGATTTCAAAGGCCTCCATGAAATTTCATCGCAATCGGAGTATCGGTTTAGCCGGAATCGTGTTAACAGACACACAAAAATACAGAAAAAAAAAAAAAAAAAAACATTCCGGATTTTTTTCTCCAGTGTAGTGAAATGGAATCTTCGCTTCGCTCGCTACGCTCATCCAAAACCTATTACTAGGAAAACGCTTAAGTCCCGCCGCGTTGTTGGATGAGCGTAATTGGTGCATTGAGCTGCCATGTGTTATGCGGATTTTCTGTTGTTCTGTGGAAAAATCATAACTAAGTTGAATTTTTTTAAAATTAAATTAAATTAAATAAAAAATTAACTTTAATTTATTAATTTTTTTAAGTTAATTGTAATTGTTAAAAAAATAAAAAAATCGTAAAATTGCGATTTTTATAAGAAATAATTTCTCGATTGCGCTCAAATTTAACACGAATATATTAATTCATACAATAAGGGTTCTGTGAAAAAATCATTACAATAGGATAAAGCATGTAGGTGTTATAAGTCAAAGAATTGTTTTAAAAAAGAAAAAAACTCGTAAAATTTCGATTTTCATGAGAAATATTTTTTCGATTACGCTTAAATTTTACACGAATATCTTAATTCATAAAATTAAGGTTCTGTGAATTAATCATTACAATCGGATAAAGCATGTAGGAGTTATAAGTCGAAGAATTTTTTTTAAATTCGAAAAAAATCGTAAAATTGCGTTTTTTATGAGAAAATTTTTTCCGATTGCGCTCAAAAACGTGGCAGTTCTAAGTTCAGAGATTTCGAAGGCCTCCATAAAATTTCATCACAATCGGAGTATCGGTTTAGCCGGAATCGTGTTAACAGACACACAAAAATACAAAAAGAAAAAAAAAAAAAAAAAAAAAAACATTCCGGATTTTTTTCTCCAGTGTAGTGAAATGGAATCTTCGCTTCGCTCGCTACGCTCGCTACGCTCATCCAACTATGGACCTTATAAATAGAGATGTGCAAAAATGGTGACAACGAAATTTGCAAATTTTTTTAAAGTTGCAATAATCCCTTCAAATTCAGTTTGCACATGAATCTCATGAATTGTGATTGAATGGTACCAATTTCCAATTCGCGAATTTTCGCGAAATTTTGGTTGACACCGCGAACTAGTGGCGAAATTAGCAATTATGTCCTTAAATGCGAATTAGGTCACGAAATTTTAAAAAAATAAAAAAATTTCAAAGTTTTGGTGGAGGTGCCGGGTCGAAATTAAATTAATACTGGCTGGTACATATGGTGGAGGT
The DNA here is from genome assembly GCA_024449915.1 of Sweltsa coloradensis. Classification (NCBI taxonomy): domain Eukaryota; kingdom Metazoa; phylum Arthropoda; class Insecta; order Plecoptera; family Chloroperlidae; genus Sweltsa; species Sweltsa coloradensis. The sequence goes on from JAMZAV010001319.1 coordinate 147,223, forward strand.
GCTGGGTCATACAACGTGATTGTGAGATCGTAATAATCGTTTGAACGAGAGGAAGCTCAAAATACTTCATATCCATATCAAAAGATATTACATAAAAAATGCATAATTTCGTAAATTTGGTGTTTTATTATTAAATCTGGTAAAAACTGAAGGTTGAAATTGAGCTTAAAATTAAAACTGATTCTGAACTTCACTCTCATGAGCTTGTTTTTCTCTGAAACATTAAAAATTAAAATCAATCAAATAATCCTGAAACTTTTTTTTTTTTTTAAGTTGTGCATGAGAAAATTGTGTTTTTTGGTAAATCGCGACAAACCCCAAATTTTATTTTTAAGGCGCGAATTTTCAAACTTAAAAAAACCATTTTTGCACATCTCTACTTATAATTAATTATAATATATTTCTTACAAGTTGCTTTTCTTTGCAGAGTTTTTAGCAATAATGTACATATTAGAATGCAGTTCAGTGTTATTATTACACTAGTATATATATTTGACAGTAATTTATTGTGTAGGTCCGCCTCACTTTGGGCCGCTTTCTGCCAGATGTGTTTGCGGACGCTATGCGCGACAATCCCCAAGCGTGCGTTCACATGTTCGAAGGAGTACACGAAAATCCAGAACTAATATGGGACACAGAAGCTCGGATGAGAGTTGCGACCTCGATTGCAACTCTAAAAGAAGAGTGAGTATTAAGAGAAACAGTTAACACCAAACAATTGATAGCCGGGAAGGCACCAGCAGAACCTAATTATTTCCTTCACTTTTCACTTTACAGGCTTTTTTCAGCACAACGGCTAAATCCCCAACTTACTTGGCATCTTCCAGATGATAACACGTTAAACTCAACAGCTAATGCTGGAGAACTTGTAGTGGGTGGTGTATACCTCAGATTATTTGTAGCTAATCCTGGTTGGGTTTTGCGCAAGCCTAAAGAATTCCTGTCCGAACTTTTGGACACTTGCCTTGGCTTGATGGGAAAGGAGAAGCCAGATGTAAGTACATCAATATACTGTTATCGTACCGGTGCTTAGCTTTCTGTTATGTTGGTAAAGAAAGGAAGGCCAATTTAAAAAGTAAAAGTATAATAACATAGCAAGGTATTTCCAATACTGGACCAGGAGACCAAGTCTTGAGACCAATAGTTTCATCTCACTTCCCGTTCAGAGTTGTGTTTTCGTTTCAAGTCGCTCAAAATCGCCAAATCGGTAGTCTTACAAGTCCACGAGCCGCATGGTGACTTGGAATGAATGTTTTTCTCAGGTATTTGGTGGTGAGTTGGATGATTTCATGAGACTTGACAGCCACATCAAAAGTTTTTAATGACAAAATAAATAGTAATTAGGTACATCATCTGCATAGAGACGTAAATTACACTCAGAAATGTTGGCAGAAGGCTTTAAAAGTATTAATAGTGTCCTAATTGTCATCGCAAAGCTTTTACGCTCGTCACAAGTCAGCGTGCATATCTTCCGGGCTGCACAAGTATAGCTCTAGACCGACTGCTTACCGTGGTCGCTGCTGGTTGAATGGTTAGCGTGCTCGTTTTCCACGCGAAAGGTCGCTGGTCGAGTCCTGTTTGGGAAAACTTTTTTACTTTTTTATACTCATCCCATCAATATTATTCACTTATTCTAAGACAGATACAATTTTTATAACTTTTCAGTGCAAATTACTCTTTTGGCAAAGGTCTTCATCGCATCCCACAGTCGTGTTGATCCCATAGATAATTACAGAAATTGTAACGTGGATTTTTGTGTTCTTCTTAGGGCTGGGCAAAGAAATCGATATTTCGATACGATATCGATATGAGCCGATTTTTTCGATATCGATATTTGGTTGAATATCGAAAAAATATCGAAAAAAGTAATTAATTTAAAAATAAAATAAAAGTCTAAAAAAAATTAATTTTTTTTTCAAAAATCAAGTTATGATTTCTAATGTTCCACGTTTCAATTGCCTGTGAAAAAATATTATAACTTTTAAAACTTTTGTTCTCATCACCTTTCATCTCCTCCCCTTACCACTCGTCGCTACACTTGTCCGTCCCCCCTTCACCCGCTGCGCGCGCATAACCAGCCGGCCGGCCGGCCGTGTCCGTCTTACCACAAAACATTTTGAACAATGTTAGGGCCTAGGCCCAGGGCCGGATTAAGACATTTGGCGCCCATAGGCTTAAAACAAAAATACGCCCCCCCCCCCCAATTTCAACATGCTGAAAAACATAATATGCATGAATTTAAGCTTAAAAAGAAAAAGTAGGTAACTAGTAACTAGCAATTCAACTCGATCACCACATTGTATAATTTCCCTGGCCCTATAGACTAGTCCGTTGTAGTCGCGCAAATCAGGCATTGGCAAGCGTTCTTTTATTTTCCTTTTTCTTGGCAAAGGTGTCAATGATGTGATCGTAATTCAAACTTAAAAATTTGTTAGTGGCGTCAGAAGTGCATTTTGGTAGGGGGGGGGTCAATAAAATACTTTTTTTGGAGGAGCGAAGCGAAGATTCCATTCTACTACACTGGAGAAAAAAATCCAGAATGTTTTTTTTCTTTCTTTTTTCATGTTTGTATTTGTGTGTGTTTGTTAACACGATTCCGGTTAAACCAATACTTCAATTGCGATGAAATTTTCTGGAAGCCTTCGAAATCGCTGAACTTAGAACTGCCACGTTTTTGAACGCAATCGAAAAAGTATTTCTCATGAAAATCGCAATTTTACGATTTTAAAAATTTCTTCGGCTTATAACACCTACATTCTTTATCAGATTGTAATGTTTTTTTTACAGAACCTTAATTTTATGAAATAATATATTCGTGTGAAATTTGAGCGCAATTGAACAATTATTGCTTCTGAAAATCACAATTTTACGCTTTTTTCGTTTTTAACAAATTACGCTCATCCAACAACGCACCTGAATAAGCGTTTGCGAAGCTTCCAAGTAGAACTGGCCATGAAACCATGAAACAATGGTTTAAAAAGTATGTCCTGGTACAATGGGGGCTCCGGCGGGGATGCCTCCCAGATAGTGCGGATCTGGGGCGCATAGCCCCAGAAAATTTTGATTTTTGACATTGCAAATGGGGGCAGTTTACTAGATTTGGCATGATTTTGTCGATAATTTTTAAGTTATTAGTTGTTGGTTGTAAGGAGTTCAACGCGCCGCCCACGGAGCCGAGTTTTGAGCATTTTAGGGGCGCTTTGGCGCCCCCAAAATACCGGCGCCCCAGGCTCCAGCCTACTAAGCCTGTGCCTTAATACGGCCCTGCCTAGGCCTATGGTTTTTAACAGGGTAGGGCCAAGCACAAGCTCACATATTATGCCAACCACAGTCCACAGTTCACCAGTCTGATTCCTGGTCTTCATTGTTTTGAAGTTTACGTCGTAGCTCCTTCGCAATTCCTTGCTGATTTGTAAGGCAGAGGAACCTTTCTTTTCCACGCGATCAGCAGTCTTCATTTGTTCATCTTGAGCCATTTCATCTTCTCCTTCTTCATCATCACTCATTATTACGTTACGTAGACTCTTAGCAACGTAGATAGACAACCCCGACGATCAAAGTCCATGTAGGTCAAGCTAGGTCACGACGTGATCAAGACAAGTAACTGTGCGACGACTAGCAGACAGCTGGTCTGGTCGAGGCCGTCGGCTAGGTTCGCCCGAGTTCGGCTGGCATCGAGTGGGTGGGCGGGGCGAAGCGCAGCAGCCGATGCGCGCGAGTTGTATTGCGGGTAGCCAGGCGCTATTTCAAATGCAAGCGCGCGGAAATAACGCGAGTGCTGTTTTTGAGATTGTATTTTCGGAAAAAAACATCGCGCTATATTCGGACCGATACGGTAATAACAAAAATACCCTTCATTAAAAGTTTCATCAGTTAATAACCACCCAAATGTAATTAATCAATAAATACAATGGTTTAGAAAATACTTTGTTTTTCATTTCACTGCAAACTGTTATGTGGGAGGGGATATTAAAATACGTGTATTGCTTTCGATATATCGATATCGATATCAAAATTTTTGACAATTATCGATATTTGAACTTTATGTCATAGCCCAGCCCTAGTTCTTCTATCATGCCAATTAAAAATATCTTTGCATCATTCATATTAGATTCATGTAAGGAACACATTCCAAGGATTCCTACTACGCCAGTATGAGTATTTTTTTTTTTTTTTTTTTTTTATACAAATTTATTTATTGTCATAGAACATAGAACATACATGACTCATACAACATAGCAAAATTGTACAAATAAATAATTAATGTTACATACAGAAATAAATCTAACAAGAATATAATCAAAAAACCCACAAAGCCTGAAAAAGGCTTAACTGTGGGGTAAAGACAATTTTATAAATTATTTAAGATGGTGACAATACAGAGAACGGAACATATAACCAAAATAAATATGAAAAACATGTATGTATAAATACTATGGTTGCATGACATATTCAGTTAATTTGTGAAATCCAAAAAATTACAGAAAAAGAACAAAGAGCTTAGAAAAATAAATAAATAAATCGGAAAACATTGTCAAAAGGTGTCAGATGCCGTATGTTAGGCTATTGCGTCCTAGATAAACCTTTATAAACACGCATTAATTCTCATAGCAGAATGACTATAAAAATGTTTTTGCCGTAGTGCTTTTTCACTTTAACAATTTATTACATAATGACCCATAGAAATTAATACTAGAGACAAATAAATGAAAGAAGCGTGGAAGAATTGTCAACGCTTGGTGTCTTCATGTAACGTTTTCTATTGATTGCTATGGATTTGTTTGGGGCGGAGCCTCAAACCGTGAAAATCCATCTTGCTAGTGACTTCAAATCACACGGTTGGACTTGCCAAACCACGTCCGTTCCATGTCGCACTCATTTACAGGTGAGTTGGAATGAGCGGCGTAACTCACCTCACGACTCGAAACGAGTGGTTTCAAGACTTGGCCTCCAGCTCCTCCTATATAATACTTTTTTCATTATCAATCAAATTAAATATTTTCAACAATATTGATACCTAGTACCAGCTCCTATATTAGGGATGCACATCATTACTTTTTAAATTAGGTACCAATTATCAAAATTATCATGTCATAATTGAATCAATAATATCGATACAGTTAAAAATCACTACAACAAACGCTATTTATACGAAATAAAAAAATTCGCTGGTCCCACCTAAATTACTGTTAGTTATGAATTATGATGTAATTCCCAGACACTTAAAACGGTTTTTTCCGCTGCACGATATATTTTACGTGCCAGACAATACACAGTGTCCTTACCTTAGTGTGGCTCGTTGGTCTTGTGGTTAGTCTACCTGCTTCCAATGCAGAAGGTCCAGGGTTCGATCCCTGCTAAAGTCAGCAGTTTTTTAACTTCTGATTTGTTAAGTCCATCAGTTCTTGTCTTAGGAATTTGTAAACGGTGACTTTGTAGCCGTCCTAGCAACGAGGCACATAGTAATAAATTTAAAGTTGTTCTGAATTGGCCTTTTTGATTCTGGCTGTTCGTACTGTCCATACCACTGATTACTATATATCTTATTAAAAATATCGATCTTTGGTTGGTTATCGTTCACTCGTCGATTGCGTCGGGACCTGTAGGGTTGGCTTGGTCACTTTGGTTTACTGTTCCCCACTGAAAATCAGTTGTGGGACTCAGTGGGTAGACTCTAAATGGATTTATTTTATTTATTTACCCTTACCCACCCTACTAGGGTGTTCCTTGGTAACATATGAGACTTAAGGTCGTAAGTAACAGCTCGTGGAAAATTAGAACTAAGGTGTTCCTTGGTAACGTATGAGATTTAACCACATGGACACACGTGACGCATACGGGTGCGTCATGAGGACGCGCGTCCTCCCATACACATGACGCTCACGTAGTGTGTCATGCACGTTTCAAAGTCTCCCGCCAGTTTCATGTTCATATTTCCACTAAAAGCTTGATTGAAGTAGTTCAAGTAGTTTGATGTTAGATAGCAGCACGAACTAGTGTTACATTTAATTTCTCAGAAGGTTAATACAGTAATCTTTTTGATTAGCTGGAAATAGGAATGTCAACAAGTTTCAAAGATGGCTGTGTGCCGAGTTAAAATGATGGAATGAATGATGTTTCTATAAATTTTCTTTTATTAGACTGTGGAGAAAGTGAAGTGAGTGTCTCTAGTGGTTTAGATTTCAGAACATTACGTAATTACTTTTCATGTGATAGTGAGGAATTGGTGCAGGACAGTAGTGACATGTTGGGAAGTTGGAATGAAAGTAATGGTGGGGGTGTAACAGATGATGGGACAAGACAGCTGGTCTAGGCTTACGCCTGGACCTAGTCTAGGGTTGCCAACCGACCAGTTTTTGCTCCTCTTAGCCAGTTGCCGGTCAGACCCTTCAGTAGTGTTGCCGGTTTTTAGGTAAATTAGCAATAATACTAAAAATATTACTACATATACATTAACAAATAACAAAAATAAATATTTTAAAAACAACCTAGTACTCATTGCTTCGTTCCCAAATCCCATTTAATGAGTAAACACTTAGTGATGTAAATGGCGCTAAATGAGTCCACTTCTCCATGACCTAACCGGCCAAACCCCACCCCCTCTCTAGTCTCTCTACCTAGCCAAACTCGACACAACAGCGATCGAGCCGACTCCGAGCGAGGCTGAAGACTGCCACACTGCACAGCAGACCGCTGTCAATGCAGTCAGTCGCTCCCATGCAAAGTTTGGGATAGGTTGTAATAGTTTACTTAGTTAGTAAGTTAAAAATAAAGACAACAAAAATAATAAATATTACAATTGGCTTATTTGATATTTACTATTTAGGCCTATTATCCTTAAACCAATTATGAATGAAAATATGCCTACTCTAATTATGAATACTCAGTGATTCAGCGGATGTAACCTCAGTGACGCACTTCTTTTTGGTAGCTTTCCAGTTTTGAATGCACAAAACCTACATTGTTTCATATTGTATTCAGCCCACCACTTTATTCTAAAACGCACCAACCGCACTCTTAAAAAGCTGAATTTCCAAATTTTCGCGTAGTAGGGGGGCCTGACTACTACCCCCTTTTGCACGAATTTGCAGGTTTTTTCCCTGATCAGAGTTTACAACCCTAACCTTGTCAAAACAATACAAAGTAGGTTTCCACATCGAGTTCTGCTTCGAAAAATATCTCACAATCGAGTGAAAATGATAAGAACAACAAAATTGTCAAATTTATTGGATGAGCGAAGCGAAGACTTCAATTTCACTGACCCCCAAAAAATTTAGCTCGGGTGTTTTTTTTTTTTTTTTTTTTTTGTCTGTTTGTTCGCTCTCTACCGGGCAAACGCCATATGCGATCTTGATGAAAATTTGACAGGACCTTCGAAATCTCTGAACTTAGACTTGCCACGTTTTTGGGTACAATCGAAGAAATATTTCTCATGAATATCGTACTTTTACGATTTTTTTCGCGATATTTTCGTGACATTTGGGCCAATTCTGACCAAACGGGAGGGGCTACAACGTTCATATTATACATGGACATTAAGGTTATGGTGATGTAGTACATTGTGAAAGAAAAAGTTGAAAAAGTTAGCCAGAATCTATAGAAATAAAGCTTTTTATATGTTTTTTTAAAAAAAAAATTGCGATATTTTTGTGCCATTTGGGCCAATTCTGACCAAACGGGTGTGGCTACAACGTTCATATTATACATGGACATTAAGGTTATGGTGATGTAGTACCTTTTGTAAGAAAAAGTTGAAAAAGCTAGCCAGAATCCATAGAAATAAAGCTTTTAATATAAGTTTTTTACGGTAAATAATACTAATTGACAAGAAACAATAGAAACATGACAACAAGTAGGTACCTACAATGCGTAGGCAACAAAACAAAGCACTTGCAAAAGTTAAGATATCCCACGCAAACTAAACACTTTAAAAAGCTCATCCATCAACGCGGCGAGACTTTAGCGTTTTCCTAGTGTTTAAAAAAATGTTTTGGGCCATTTTTGGGATTTCTTGGTGTATATGCCCGGAATGTGTTAAAATGGGTGTGTTCAAGGGGTTAAGGGCCCCAAGAGGTTTTTATGTCCACAATAATGTGTTGCTTTTATCACATTCTGGTAAATGTTGTGAAAAAAATGTAAACAAAATTTTGATGTCCTTACATATATACATTATTTAACTACACATATTAATTTGTTGTCAGTACATTTTAGTAATATGTAAATATGTAGTTGTAGTAGTTGGCAATGGCAAAAGTGATGGGAATGTAAGGCAATAATGAATAAACATTAAAAACCCATGCAATGTGAGTGGAATTGTATCTGACAGATATTGTTGAAGGTCGATCTACTAGAGACTGCCACAAGTGCCCTGGTGAGCTTGCTGAAAGTACAGCCCGCTCTTGCTGACCAAGTGCCCTCGCTCGGGCACATTCCACGCCTCTGCAGACAGATGGTAGCCACCCAACCGATGAGTCCTGTGCCAAAAGCTGCCATCTTGATCTTGCATCAACTAGCTACCAGTGAGGTCAGTCTCGTGTCATTTTATACTGTGCCATTAACAATGCGTACACTGATTATCATAACGGTAGGTCAGTTGCTTAAGTCATGTACACAGTAGTAGCCTAAGCATTTTGACCGACACGCATCAATTATTGTCAAATAAGTCAACGTCTATGTTTTGATTATGAATGTAACTTAATTCTATCATTTCTATAATATGCTAAGGGTAATAACTAGGGGACCAGGTAGGATTTTTTTTATATTTTATGAATAGTGTTTTCAAAATTCCAAATTGTGTTTTATTGTGTTTTATTTAATTTTAATGTCATACTTAGGCCTACTACCGTAATTTATGGGAAACCCGTTATCAATTCATCAAAATTGTCAACTTTTTGTTATTATTTTAAAGATGCTGTGCGATACACTCAAATAAGTTGCAAATTAATGAAGTGAGATGTATTCGATTGTTGGTCCTGAGCCTGACATCCATTCAAAAGCTAACATGGTAAGCTTTACTGAATTTTGAGGCGTATATCAAATGAAAACATCTTTAATTCTCTTGCATCATTCGAATTTTGATTATTTTTTTGTTAGCGGACATCAAAACTGCGTAAATTACATTGTTTTTGGCAGATTGTGTGAAAAGAATGCCAATTTCCTGTTATTTTGCTTTATTAGCTGAAATTGTGAAATGTCGTTTTATTGTGCGATTTGATTTGAGTTCTTATGGAATGAAACATGGACATTTGCTTTTAAAAAAAATTTTATGCAAAATTACAGAATTGTGTTTTATAGCTCAATGCGAAATTCCTGTATCCCTAGTAATAACTAATAAATAATGAATCGGGTATAAGTTCTCTTTCTTTTCATATGCCCACATTTTTGGCTTACTGGGCCATCATGCAAATCGTGATGCCGCATGCGTCACATATGTGACGAACTGGTCGCCACCCTAGCCAACAGGGGTTTAATTTATGAATAATGTGTCTCCACCAGATTCGTTGACAGGACAATCAGCCTAGATGGCAGTTTACTTGCTTGTTAACAAGAGAATATTATACGCGACCCTTACCGAACGATAGTCAATTATATTTGTTTAGGAGAACTATAAGAATATGATCACGTTTAATGGTCGATATAAATGTATATTGCATAAAAGAGAACATTTGAGGTTTGAGGAACCGTAAATTTAGTTGTGAAACACCCCGTAGTTAGAAAAAAAATAGTCAAATTCACAAATTATATTTAGCCTCCCTGCATGTTGTTGATTGACAACAAACAATCCAAAAATATGTATATTTGTTGTAGTAGGCCCTACATAAGTTGCAGGATAATGATGGGGCAAATTCATATTTTTTCTTTAGTAGTCGCGCAGCGGTCGAAATGACCGGGCGTCTGAACATAAGGATTAATGTTGCTAAAGTTCTTCCAAACACTGACTCGTTTTACTGCCAGAAACTGGTGATTTTAGGAATGTAAGTGGGGCTACAGGGTTCGGGCATTGACTGTACAAATGCCAACTGTTGAAAAAAAGTCTGTCTAAATGACGGGTAACTAATCCCCGTTGGTTGTTACTTTACTATTGGCCGCATCCCACTTTTTGAACGTGATAATTTTAAATATACCCTATAGGGCTAGGCCTAGACTCGCCTAAATACAGTAGACCTACTGTACGTATTTTAATGTGTATTTTTTATTTTGCCAAGTTACATTTTACAAGCTGGACTGAATTTGGACGTACCTATATAATATATCAATATCAAGTAATGGAATGAGTTCAAAGGAACAAGTAAAGGAGCACTTTGCATAGTACAAATAAAAGTGTATCAGGAAATACGTACATTATGCTAAATTAAGTTTAATGTACCGATTTAAATGTAATATGATACATTATTACACTGTATGAGTATGATGTATGAATGTATGATACATTAATTTAATATACTTTATAGTCAAATTGGACAGAGAATTAAGCCAAATTAGCTTGAAATTTTACATTTAAACTGAAGTTCAAGATGTACATAAAAGTGTTTAAAGTTAAAATTCCAATCAATCATGTGTTGTTCATACAACAATAATAATTAGGGATGCACATCAATACTTTTTTCATTATCGATTATCTAAATGGTAACGTCATTATCAAATCGATATTATCGATATCATCAACAAAGCTTGTTCCGACATATAAATGGAACCTCAAGTGTGGCAAGTGTAAGTCCAAACAATACAATCACGTTCCGTTTGCTGCCTCGCTGTCTTCGATGTCATGTATTTGGCTTCCGTTCCCGAACATAAATCTAGAGTGTGAAACCATCAGCCCAGCCAGTGCATGGCACAACGGCACTGCGTGAGATAATCTCCGTCACGCGACGGAGGCGAGGACGCGTTTCGTCCTTCTGGGACGAAACGCGTCGTGGATTAAGGTAACAACTTTAAATTAGCTACAGTTGTCATCAGCAGGTGAAAAGTTTTGTCGCCCCCAGCCCTTCAGGCTGGGCTTTATGTTCTCTATGCTTTCCCAACCTGTCAACCCTTCTCCAATCTAAACTTAACTAGCCATTTGGCCTTTTCCAAACTAATTGAATAATTTTTGTATGTGTTTGATCTATTGAGTCTTGACCATTACAATACTCTACTGATACCTCAGACTCTGTCACTACTCACTCTTGAGTCATACTGTATGCTTATTAAATAAATAAATAAATAAATTGTGCTGTAATGTTTCAGTTAGTTTCTTCTTCTCTTCGGTGTAACTTTCTTCATCCCTCAGGTGTTTGGCACGTGACACTAGAGAATTGATAACTGCATGCTTTTGGGATGGGTGATGGTGTGAGGCGGCTTGTAAATATGTATTAGTATGTGTAGGCTTCCGGTAGACGGCGTGATGCGGAGAAATAACCCAAAACTTTTAAAATGTGAATTAATGATAATAATAACAAGGCCAGTATGTATTTAATTCAAAATACACAAAAATAAAATAGGCCATCAGTCAATTTAATACCATAATAGTCAAGTGTATGTTAAGGTCCACTAAATGTCCTAGTAGACTTTTAGAGAACCTCAAAACAAGGTCATCACAACCGTTTCCATGTATGTCAAGTACGACATTCTTGCCTAGTTGGCGAGAAAAATACAATAAAGTAAATAACGGAACCAGACTTTCTTCCATTTTTCTATTTGTGATTAAATGAGTGAGTGAGATAGTCACGCACAGGTAACAGGGTTGAACCAGTTTTAATTAAATTTTACACCAACATCCATGGTAGGTATATTTAGGATGCTGTAACATAGACATGAATATCCATCATGATGCCCACCTACAAACAATTAAAAACTGTTTCAAATTTTAAAATCCAATGTTATGAAAGTAAAGACAATAATTTTTGTGATTTTTCCCTCATCATCAATGCTGGCAACTTAGAAAAAAATCACTATTTTATCTTGCACCGCCATCTCATAAAAAAGCAATTACTACTAGGTAGGTTTATTCATAGATTTTATTAATACAATTTTGAATTTTGTTTTAAACTTGGCTTAAAGCCCAGCTCAAATTAGTTAAATCCATATCGGTGGATAGTGGATACGGATCCCATTCAACGGCATTGTTTTTTACTCTACATTGAGATTGAGGGGACCTTGATTGTTGGTTCCTATCAATTATTTTTCCTCCATACACTAAACTAGCTTGTAGGTATCTATGCACCAAATCAATTTAATACTACCTAGACTACCTACTTTTGAGACTACCTATTTTAGGTTAGTCACTCATTGTTGTGCTCTTGTCCACATAAAATTCAGAATTTTTATATAGAAACCATTTTGTACAAACATGTATTCAATTTAGTAAAACATACATGTATTTTATTGTGCTAGTACTTACGGGAGGTATGTATTACCGATACATACCATAATTAAGCTAAAAGTAGTTGTTTTTATAAAAGTTACCTTACAAGATTGAAACTTCAAAGTGTAGGCTAATGTTGTTTTTTTTTCTATTTTAGACTTGCATCCAGTCTATGGGCCACACTGAATGCATAAGCCCACTGAAGAAAGCGATGCAGGCTCGTAAAGACATGATTGGCGTAGCGTGCGAAGCTCTGAACCGAATGTTCTCCACCAATCAAGATCAGCTGATTAGGCAAGCATTGGACACTGATATGGTTTCGTATCTCCTTGGTCTCCTGGAAGGAAGATTAGAGGCGATAGAGAACCCCGCCATGACCAAAGCTCAGATTGTGAAAGCATTGAAAGCAATGAGCCGAAGCATACTTCTGGGAGATCGAGTCAACGCAATACTTGAAAAGTCGTCTGTGTGGGCCGAGTACAGGGACCAGAAACATGACTTGTTCATCAGCAGTACGCCCCATGCCGGCTATCTCACAGGTAAATATAATGCTAGCAGACACACACATCAACATCATGCTCAAGTTTAGCTACTTCAGTTTTTTACACAAGTAACTTCAGTTATGTTGTTGAGAGAATGCCAATCTTCTGGATTGCTGGAGCATATTAGGTGTGGGATAGGATCCAACAGCTTGCCTTCGAGAAGTGATTGTGGCTGCCCAATTTGTTCATAAATAGAGACAAAGTACGTATGTACAATACAGAGTCAGTGACCATGTTTCTTATTCTCCTGAGTGACCTTGTGTTGAAATGTCTAGTGTTTTTTTGTGTTTTCTACATACTTTTATGTCTCTAGTATTTATCAACAAATTTGGCAGCCACCATCACTTCTCGAAGGTACTGATCTGCTAATCATATCCTAGTTAAAATCCTCCTTGGCTGTAATAGCTAACTGCATAATGTTCCAAGCAAGACATTCAAAAATACAAAATAATATCTGGGGGTGTGCTGAAAGGGATTTTTCAGGCATTGACAAGAACTTAAATTTGGTACGGTATCAATTTTGGAAAAAAAATGCCACTAGAAAATTTTGAAGTAGGGAACTAAAATAATTAATAATTCACAATTCTAGCTATCAGTCCTAATTTTATGCAATGTCAAATTTTTTCAAATTATGAAAAAAATGTGAATTGTCTTACAAAAAAAGGCTAAAAATAAGATCAGGTTCAGGAAATTGATTCTCAATCAAGTTAGTACCCAAGTTTTGGAATCTACAAATCTGCCAAAAATACTACACTCTTATAAGATTAACTCAACAAGATTCTGTTCTTAACTGAGGCTACTAGTGTATTTACACGCATATAAGACGCACTTTTTTTTCCAAATTTGGTCCCCTCAAAAACTGACTGCGGCTTTATCTCTGCGCTTGAAAAAAATCATCAATTTTACGTCAATATACATATACGTATTTGAACAGCGCGCGCTTCGAATGGTTGCTACGTGGGTTCCACCATACTCTAGACTATACCGCAGCATTGTCCACACATCATGGTATCTCTCGGGTCGATACAATGCCACTGGCTACTAGACGCATTTTACACGAAGCCAAGCGATGCACATGCACTCAGTACCTCCCCCTCCGAATCACAGGCTTCCCACCAGTTGACCGGTCTCTTTCCTCTCTCTCTCGTCTCACCTTCAGTAACTCGCTGGCAGTCAAGGAAGTAAGCTCGTTATGTAGGCGGGTGAGTTTCCGCGCTCACTCTTAATAATTGTCACGTTGCGAAACGCACTGCATTTTAAGCTTCAAAGTACGATGCCAGCGTTACACAATAATAAAACAATGAACAGGCCACTTTTTTGTCTGACAAAAGATCGCTGCTTTATTTATTTATTATTTATTTATTTTTCCTGGAAGAAAACCCTGCAGACCACTCTTTCAACTGATCACGCTTGGTTGCGAGAGGGGGAAGGAGAATACATTGCGGCAAACCATTAAAAATGATAAACTATGCATTGTATTGCCTCAGTTTGAATTGGCTAACACATTATTCTCCACTATTTATGCATCTATCTATTCCAACATTTTGGCTGCGGCTTATAAGCGTTGACAAAGAGTTTTTCAAAAATGCCACCCTGAAAACTAGAGTGCGACTAATATGCGTGTAAATACGGTATTTAGAAGCATACAACAGTTGTGTTATTTGCATGATTGATGTTTGTTCAGTAACAACATAAAGTTAGCGTTCATTTTGAAACCTAGACATTTGTTTTAAGTTGCTTTGTGCTCATCATTCCACTTCTTCCAGGAGGAACACCAACTACAGCAGGCTACCTAACACAGGGGAACATTAAGACATTGCCGGATGCACCACCCCCATTGGAGGAGGATCTGTGACTAACGTCACAAGGTTAGCACATTGACGTCAATTCAAAAACTAGGCCAAGCGTCGCATCCCGTTCACAGACTACAAGACATGTTTTCTGTAGTTTCTAATTTCTATACAGTACATGTCCACTAAGTCCAGGGTATTACTCGTACATTATGCTTGAGCCATTTTTGCTGTCAATTTTTTGAGAAAACAACAAACCCTTTTTAATTGATAATACCTAACTAAGTAGCATGGTGAAAGTGTCAAGTACCTATGCTAACCTGTTATCAGAGTATTGTAGGCTATTTAAATAAGAAGCTACCCCAAGTGCAAGTTAAGTAAGAATTTCTTGAAGAGATCCTTGCAAAGCAAAGCCACCTTCTGTGATATGACGACTGCTTTGAAATAGTCTCAATTGTTAGCAACATTATTATGAATGGTCTTTTGAACAACAAATGTCCCGGTATTCAATGTACGAATGTGATATGAATAGGATATGTAATGTACGTATCTAAATACAAAGTACCAATGTAAGTAAATTATTACACAATTTAGAGTCTAAGAAGTTTATGAAGACTGTGATGTAAATAACCGTACATAAGTCTGTACTAAAAATATAAATAAGTAGGATGACTGGTATTAACCAATCGATTATGATGTACAGTGATTTAAGAATTAAGTGTGGACATGAAGATTGATTGCTGGACTAGTTCAATGAAGGAAAGAAAACAATCTCCCAATCTGCATTAATGTCATAGTCATATAGTTCTTGTTTTTAGTTCTTACATTCCTGATAAAAGTTGACACGATATATCATTTGGTACACCACCGTTCCATTGATCATTGACCATTGTGCTATTATTATGTTTACCTCTATATTAGCTTGACCTACATGCTAGATAGCAGTTGGCTAATAAGACTGGTATTTGCTGATTAAGACCAAGGACTACTGCATGTCATAAAACGCTACACAAAATCGAAAAAGTGGCTAAGTGGTAGTGAAAAAAAGAAATATGCAATTTTAAAAAAATGTCCTTTTTATTTCCAAAATGTAATACCGTATTGTTCCGAATAAAGCACGACCTCGAATATAACACGACCCCCAATTTTTCAGAATCATTTCAAGAAAAAAGAAAAAAATCAAAGAAAATTAAAATGTACATGAAACACTTACAACAAAACATTTTGAACAATGTTAGGGCCTAGGCCTATGGTTTTTTACAGGGTAGGGCCAAGCACAAGCTCACATGTCAACCACAGTTCACCAGTCTGATTCCTGGTCTTCAATGTTTACGTCACGGAGGTGGGGGGGGGGGGGGTGGGGGGTGGGGGTTATACTAGGCCCTAGTATCTATGGTCGTAGGCCTAGGCCTAGCTCCTTCGCAATCCCTTGCTGATTTGTAAGGCAGAGGAACCTTTCTTTTCCACGCGATCAGCAGTCTTCATTTGTTCATCTTGAGCCATTTCATCTTCTCCTTCATCACTCATTATTACGTTACGTAGACTCTTAGCTCTTAGCAACGAAGATAGACAACCCCGACAAACAAAATCTATGTAGGTCAAGCTAGGTCACGATGTGATCACGGCTAAGGATTCTGACGACTAGCAGACAGTTTCGCCCAAGGTTCGGCCGAGTTCAGTGGCTTCGAGTGGGTGGGCGGGGCGAAGCGCAGCAGACTATGCGCGGGAGTTGTATAGAGGCGTGGCCTATGTTCAGGCGCTATTTCAAATGCAAGCGCGCGGAAATAACGCGAGTGCTGTTTTTGAGATTGTATTTTCGGAAAAAAACATCGCGCTATATTCGGAACAATACGGTATTGTCGACGAATTACATCATTTAGAAATGAAAAAACTCATTTTGAAAACACGAATTTTTGCGAAATTGCGAAATAACAAACAAAATTGTATCAAACTGGTCAAAACGCGAATTAACTTGCAAAATTGAACCTTTTAGTGTCCAAAATGTAGGGGGTGGTGGAAGTACCGGTCCAGTTTTGGTGGAGGTGCCGGTCCTGACCGAATATTACGTGTGTGGTAGGCGGTATAGTAAACAGACAACAACGCAACAGCGTACTGTGACGTCACGGGCTTCACGGAAATGGACCGCCAAAATAACGGTGCGTACAAATATTTATTTTTTGTTGGGAATCGATTCTAGATAGATTCTTGGGTCACAATGATCGATTCTAACTTTTTGGAATCAATTCCATCTCTAACTTAAGGGTCTCCGTTTTTTGTTGTTGATTTTTTAGAAACTTTTTTTGTCAATTTTAATGAAATGGCAAAAAAAACGCAAAATTTGGGTATTTTGAAACGAAATTTGGGTTTTTATATCACCATTTCTCATTATCTCTACTTATAGGTCCTACTTAGTTCCGTTCAATTTAAACTATAGGCCCTCTCTAGTATGCATTACATTTACAAAAAATTCATCACTATCAGTATTTATTTTAATTACAGATTAAGTTAAGTTAAATTACTTTATTCTGTAAGTAAAAACACTACTGATTAGTGATTAAGTTACATTTGAATATTTTATCATACAGGATCAAACAAAACTAAAGGTTCGTAAGCCACTTTAAAATTTTTACGTTGTGTTATGCGAGATGGTAATTTTGCAGGGTTTTAATATCGTCGGTAGTCCTTCCTCTTAGTCATAAATCATTTTGTAAAAATTAAAATATTCTAAACTTGACCTTGTAAATTTGCATACCATTCAGTAGGCTAGGGTTTTTCAAGGTAAGAAAGTACAGCCACAGACTCATGTATTTACTGGAATATAGGTTGCCATCGAGGAAAGGCCACCCTTATATTGAACCAAGTCAAATTAAAAAGAGCAGGATAATCCTACTATTAATTAATGGCTTCACATAATGGCCGCACTCCATCATTTGAACTTGACAATTTTAAATATACCCGAGGCCTATACTCGCATAAATACAGTAAACAATGTACAGCAGATATAATATACTCCCAATTACATAGCTCACAATGTTTCAAGAATTTCCCCCCCCCTCACCACTTATTATTATTAAGTTATTTACCCATATATGCCTACTGTATTTACTTGATTGCAAGCCGATGCCAAATTCAAGCTGACCTCTGATTTAAAGTTTGTCATCGATTCCATTCCAGTTACCCCTTTGAATTACAAAAATGTGTAAAAAAGGTAGTCTTGCAATCAGGTAAATAGGTTATTTTACCTCATGCCATACGTTAATTAAATAAATATGAAGTATAAACCTTCCAAAAGTGATGACTGTTTCATGTCTGAAGCAGCGAGACCAAGCTAGACTCTCGCGTCCCGCAAAGCCAGCGGCAGACTGATGGTGCTCTGTAGTCAACTCTTACAGTGTTTGATACTATTATTGCTTTTAAGAGAACTCACATTATTATTACCCTTGATTGTTTCTACTAGTATATTTCTACTAAATACAAGTAAATTACTCTTGTAAATACAGTAGAATGTGCACTAAAGGTTATTTCAATACGTATATCACTTAGGCATTTTATACTTTTTAGTTTGATGTCAAAACCTGGTATGTAGTTGTTTAATTTAAAATAAGATTGAGACTGCATATTATAGTATTGCTATAATTTCAAGTTGGAGCATTGATTAGTAGTCATATCCCATGTGAGAAATATTTCATACATCTGCAGCCAACAGCATCATTAAAAATTCCAACAAAACTGTTATGTAGGTATGCTTGTTTGCAATTTGCATACATAGGAGTAGTATAAAGGACATACCCTACTAGTAAAATTTTGCAACATACAATTTACCATTTTCTAATAGTATATTTTAGTTTTACTCTTATAAATGTGTATAATAATTACATAATAACTAAAGCAAAGATAATTTGACAATTTACTATATATTATATTATTGTCTGTATGTGTAACACACCTAATGGTTATACCTACTACTACTATAACTGTACTATACATTTATTTTTATAAGCAAAATACATCAGAAACTATATCAATGTGGGCAATGTTGTTTCATATGAACATGCTTTGTGGAATCAGTTTATCTTGCCACCGAAAATATACGCAAATAATATAGATTTTGATTGTTCCGTCACGGGACAACAACCAAAATAATGTAACCTGTTCAAGATGTATATATTCAATATTGCAATAATCTAATGAATAAAAATTAAATCGGCTGTAACAAAACAAATTTTTCATTTATTTGCAAAGGCAAACTTAGAATTGTATGTTTTCTTTGTTTGTTTGTAGAGTCCCTACAATGTCACAGAACTCAATATTTTTGTGATTGTCTGCTTTAAATACAAACATTTTCATTAAACTTGTACTTCTTTGTGGGGTTGCCGTTTGATATGAATTTTCGTATCGATAATCGAGTGTATGAAATTGATTATCGATCGATTTATATCGATATTTTTTACGTCGATCGATTATCTACAATTGAATAAAAATTAACGTTATTTCTCGCATATAAGACGGACCATTTGCGAGTATATTGGTTAGTTCCTTGTATCATATGTTTACGTACATGATTTGTGATGAATTAGTGGTGATAGAGTTTATTTCATGAAAATAAAGTAAGAACAATGTGTGACTGTATGTCGCAAGTTGCCAGTCTGTCCGCGGGCGAGCTCACACTACAAGATCAAAGACGAAACTGGAGACTGCTGAAAGCTGCACCTGGCAGTGGCTTGAGCCGGCCGGAGGGAGGGAGGGCGAGAGGGGGGATACATGAGGGGCGGTCGCTGTGCGCTGGGAGATGCGCAGTTATCAGTTGTCATTCACGACAGCCGGTTACACATCACGGATCAGATTCGAGACCCGAGAAAATTATTTAGTATTTAGCAGCGTAGTGGTGGCAGTAGTGGTAGTGGTAGTGGTAGTGGTAGTGGTAGTGGTAGTGGTGGTGGTGGTGGTGGTGGTCGTGGTGGTGGTCAATTTTTGTCTGGGCCTTCACATAGGCAGTACATTTTCCGAGATGAGTACTGAGATTGGTTGTGTTTCCGTTATAAGCCACTTTAACGTTGCACTTTCTGCATACTACACTTTTATTGACTATGATGTTCTCTCTTCTCATTTAAGCAAAATCCAAAATATTTCCATACTTCACTTCTTAGTAGCGGCGGGGTAAACAAATCTAAAAACATTGGGCCATCAAATTCCAACTCGCAACCTTCTCGTGGTTTAGCCCGTGATTAGGGGAGTTTTTTTCCCTGAAACTAATGGCGAGCTCTGGGTCGTCGTCGGGGAACTTTCCCCTTCCCTTTTGACTACCTCCCCGATTGCGACGACAATTACAACACGGACGGATGATGACACAGACGGAGACGACCACGACGTGGGGGAACCCCTGTCCTCCCCATATGCTTGTGGCTGGTTCTGACCAGCACAGGCCTGTCCACCCCTTGTCCCCCCGCGTCATCCCTTACGTCCCTCCCTTCTTTTGATTAGCCAAGTTGCATAAATATGAGACGTTAAGCAATATCCAATCAATTTAAATTTAAAAACATTGCGCAAACCACTAACCAGAAAAAAAAACTAATCGAGAAGAAACACGTGATCCCTGCAGGCGACAGGCTACCGCTCGCTACTACTGCTCGATGGGCGGCTGGTAAGAGGGCAAGAGGGGCATTAGGGGGGGAGCAACAGATTCAGTGAAGCAATGAATGGTCGAAGCCTTGGGTCGAAGCTACAACGCCGTGCAGAAAGCACTGCAGAAAGCGTAATGGGCGGTAAATTCAAAATTTCGTGGGGGCGAGCCATTCGATAATCGATTCGGAGAATAATCATATATCGATTATCAAACGGCAACCCTACTTCTTTGTTGCTACGGGTGTACAAGTGTTAAGATTTTAAAGTCGAGCCAAGTAAAGTATTTAAAAAGCTTGATATTTTTACGAGCAGAGCCTTTTGAAAATGCCATTAACGATCTTCTCTATTGTTCAACACGCTTACAATGTGATATTCGGAGGGCAAAGATGCGACGTGCTATACCAGAATTAATTTTGAGAATTGAAGATGTGAAACAACAATAAGTTGCAGAGGAAGATTGGGGCCAGGCTAACTCGGTTATAAAAAAAACAATCTTTTGTTTTCAGTATTCTATGGCATGGGGCATGTTGCTGATGCAAACATTTCACCGGCCGTGGCGGAACTGTTAAGCTCTCATGATGCGATCAGTAGGCATACTTCATGTCAACAACCGCGAGCGCGTTGAGTAAAATTTCATAACAGGTTTTTGGAAAAGGTTAAGAAGTGTCATGTATCTTGGGTGATATATTGATAATCTTGAGTTTGCATTATCGAATGATAATCATGTTTTCTACGGACACATTATTTTGTGCATAGTGTGTTCTTGGAAGTCCTTTGCAGGTGGTGCGATCTGAAGGTTGAAACCATGTTTATTATTAAACGTCGAGCCTGAGACCTGGAACCGATTCAACAGAAGGGCCTATGGCCAAACCGAAGCCCCACTCAATTGAGAAAAGTTTGCCAGCACATCCCTACTAAGTAGGGACTCCTATATACAGAATATAGTTTGAATAGTGAGTAGTGACTATACTACAAAGTTTGAATAGTGACTTGATGAATGAAGAATCCAGCTAACATAGAATGGTTTTGCAAGGGTTTACTAGCTGGTAGCACATTGTTACATAAATAATAAATAAATTGTATTTAGAGTCAACCCACTCAGTTATATAACTGTTTTTGTTTTTTTTAATTACTTGATTATATAACTGATTTGATTACCTGGATTCTGCACTCACTCAGACAGAACCTTAAATTACCATTTTAAGCAAACATGTTATGTACAAAACATAGGAGTGGGCCTTCTATAACTTTAGAAGTTATCATTGTTACAATTATGAAAAGGCCAATTGGCTAGTTTAGTATGATTGGAGAAGGGTTGACAGGTTGGGAAAGCATAGAGAACATAAAGAACATAAAACAGCCTGAAGGGCTGGGGGCGTCAAAACTTTTCACCTGCTGATGACAACTGCAGCTAATTTAAAGTTGTTTGTTTGTTTAAAGTAAACGTAAAGTCCCAGAAGGATGAAACGCGTCGTGGATTAAGGTAACAAACAACTTTAAATTAGCTGCAGTTGTCATCAGCAGGTGAAAAGTTTTGACGCCCCCAGCCCTTCAGGCTGCGTTTTATGTTCTTTATGTACTTTAGAAGCTATCAGTGTATCATAGTACTAATGTGCATAATAGGCTATTGTTTTTGACACCGCCGTCTGGATGTATGTAAAGGTACAAATAAACTGCTTGTCACGCTATACAAAATTCGGTCATGACTTTCAGCCGATAAAAAAAGTTCCTGCCCCCTTAACTAACACCCATCTATTTTGCAAATCTGGAACTAAATCAGTGAAACTTCCTTCACCTACTTTAGTATAGATAGGAGAAGGGTTGACAGGTTGGGAAACACATCGTGGATTAATGTAACAAACAACTTTAAATTAACTGCAGTTGTCATCAGCAGGTGAAACGTTTTGTCGCCCCCAGCCCTTCAGGCTGGGCTTTATGCTCTCTAGCTTTCCCAACCTGTCAACCCTTCTCCCATCTATATTAAACCAGCCGGTTGGCCTTTTCCAAACTAATTGTTATCTTCACCTAATTAGTTTGTTGTCATTATAATGCATGGAAAGTAATCAGTTGTTCAATATAAAACGGTCTCAACTAAATTAAATATCATTATTACCGGTACCTTTATTATTTAAATTAAAAGCCCATAAGGCCCAATCCTAAACCATAAATAAATCTTCTTCCGCCTAGAGACGCTCTCTACTTCCGCCCCCTTAAAGGGGTTTTTAAGCGCTAAACTCAAAAAATATATTTCATTCAGGCTAACTAGTAATGAATTTAGCAATTAACAGAAAAATTATTGGGGCCACCATGACCTCCCAAAAAATTGTCAAACATGACATTTTTCGAGCTAGGTCCCATCGGCAAAAATCTCCCATAAGAAATAACATGGGGACGATCTTTATGCCCCGTGACCTTGGAGGATTTTGATCCAAAAAAATATTGGCCATTATTGACGTACTCGACAGCTTTTTCTGTAAATTTTCTATATTTTGTTTTGTAATTTGGGCAAGTAGTTCTGTCAAAATATCCTGATTACCAAGATGGGGTGTGATTTTGGAATGCATATTTTTGCATGTTTGAGGGTATATTTCCGCACAGTTTCAAGACACGATGTACAAAATGGGCATTTTAGATTGGTTCTATGCTCTAGTATCTATGTGGACCAAAAAAGAAGCAGGTTAAAGCCAATTTAAGAAATTTCCCAAAACACCAATTTTTGCACATTTCTGGATCAAAAAAAATTGAAAAATTCGTGTTAAATCACAGTAACAAGATATAATTTTTTAAACTGTCATTTAAGTGTAGTATTGCGCTATAGATCATGTGGTAAAAAATAATTTTTTGAGTTTATAGCCCCTTTAACTAACCCCACCTAGCGGCAAACCGACAAAGCTCTACCTTTTGCATGTCAATTTTTTAACATGGGAAAATCGGAGCCGTGACAAGCAGTCTTATTTGTACCTTTACATACTACATCCAGACGGCGGTAGTTTTGAATAACTAGACAACACTACAGGCAGAGTCGATAAAGAAGTTTCCCCGTTGGGGAGGTCCCCCAATGGCAACTCCCCATTCCGCCCTGGGTTAAATAAAAAGTTGTTTTTTGGCGTTTGGAATCTTAACGTTCTGCGCGATTCTGTGTGATAATTAATGGAACTACTTCAATAAAACTACGTCACTTTTCTATTAGTAGTTAACAGTCGTTGACGACGAATGCCGTGAAACGTCAAAATATTAAATACGGTCGAATGTGGGTAAATGTT
The DNA here is from genome assembly GCA_024449915.1 of Sweltsa coloradensis. NCBI lineage: Eukaryota > Metazoa > Arthropoda > Insecta > Plecoptera > Chloroperlidae > Sweltsa > Sweltsa coloradensis. The sequence goes on from JAMZAV010001319.1 coordinate 170,783, forward strand.
TTGGCTTAAAGCAAACTATCTTTATTGATGAGGATATTTCTGACATAGTAGACCTAAGCCTAGGACCTAGGCCGACAATATGTATTGTTTACGGTTTCGATTTGAATGCCAAGGGCTTACTTCCGTCTGAAAACTGTATTGAGGCCTTGGGCGTAGGCTACACTTACGTCCGCAAGGCTTAAATAAGTCAAATCTCGATTTATTTCACACAAAAATGTCAGTGATGCCTGCGCAACACTTTAAAGTACAATAACAAAACAATAGTCAATAGTTTTATAAGGCTAGGGCCCTGGGCTACTATGATTGAATTGAAATTCAATTGAAATTTGACGTTTCCTCAGTCAGTCAGCAGCGTCACTGCATATCGATAATCTACTGACCGTATTTAGATTGCAGTGCTTTTAGTAGTTTCACATTTGAGCCGCCCTCAGCGCGCAGAATATTAGATTCCGTTTTTCCCAAGTTTTCCCTACGGGAAAACTTCTTTATCGACTCTGCCACAGGTACCTAACATTCACTACAAAACAAAACACTAACTAATACTAGACCTATTGTTGACCAATAAACACTAATTATTATGCACATTAAGCGGCTGCCATCAATATAGTTGCCCAGTGATGTTGCTGTGAGTTGGTGTGCATTTGATAACATGCATATTGCCGACTGCTGGCCAAACGGTCAAGTCGAGTTGCTCAACACCTGGCAACACCCCAAAAATGTTCCAACATTCTGAACTACTTGGCAATAAAAGTTCAAGCAACTTCCAGTCAGATCTCTTCAAAGTATCACGTGATCGTTGATTTGATAACCAATCACAACAGTAGGTGTCACCATTGTTTCTTTATTTTGTCGCTCGTGTGGCAGGGCTATCGATAAAGTTGGGCAATGGGAGTTGGGCAACTAGGCTATCTTGATCGTTTGGCAGCTGCTTTAGTACGTTGATAGGCCCTACATTGATAACTTCTAAAGTTATAGAAGGCCCACTCCAATTTTTTATACACGTGTAGGCTCTACACACGGCGTCATAAGTAAATCAAGAGGTCTCGTTGTATCTACAATACCCAGCTCTTGATTTACTTCGAACGTCTTGTGTTCAAAACATATTTACCATTACATGTGAAAGAAAAAAAAGTTTTCTGGGAATTCTAAATTGAAAAATAATTTGAATTTGCTAACATATCTGTGTAAGAGTATGAAACTACACATTTTGGAAAATTAAAATTCTTTAAAAATAGCCCATCTTAATTTTTTTTAAATTATCTATGTTGAACGGTATAGGGCCAGGCTAAAAGCTATTTTTTTTAAATTAGGCGGTGCGCCCGATTTTGAGTTTTTTAGCAGCTGCCCGTACCCGTAAATAAAAAACCGTTAGATACGGCGAAAATTTTCAATTTTTTTTGTGGTTTTGATGAGATGTAACAAATTTGATCAAAATCGGAAAATGGTTAAGTTATTTTTCTCTGTTGATTTCACATGGAATGATCCATACAATACCATTGATTTGTAAAATGTAACAAAGTTGTTTTAATGGGGAGTTTGGGAAAATATATATTGGAAGTTGGAGAGTGCATTAGTTTTAGTACTTTTTTCTTGTTGCCTTTATTCAACATTCTTCTTTGAAGTGCAGTAGTGACTTAGTTAACAACAATCAAAACATGTAGGCCTACTACTGCTGTGTAAAGATTTAGGTGATGTAATACATAGTGCAATGTATCCATGTATAGGGCTACTGTAATCTTTGCAAACTCAAAAGTACATGTTTTAAGATAATTTAATTATAGTTTATGTTACTTTGATTACAGTTGTAATGAAATTTAAAATAATTTGTAGTCTAGGCTACGCCTAATGCAATTATAAAATTTGTATTTCTTGTCATTCTCGCTAGAATGGTCAATGTGCACTTAGAAGAACCTAGGCCTACTCATTTATCGATCAAAGCTAAATGTTTACCTTTATTAAACATACCTTCAATAGGGGTCCACCTTGACCATTCTAAAGCATCCCACATATTGAAATCACGTTCTATAAGTTCACGGTTCAGCTTTTCAATGTCTACAGGTGCACAATGATCTGAAACACAAAATGAACATACAACAATAATTACGTATACAGAGTAGGATAGGTTAATATTTAGATGCTAAGAGACTTGTGGCGTGAAGCTCACTATTACATTGCATCATCTCTAGAACTAGAACTTTTTTCAACAGATTTGAAGAAAGGGCTATGAAATATCAGTTCCCAACCTGGCTACATATTAAGTAGCATCTACACAAGAAGATATGTGAGGAGGTGGCAAACAAGACAGGAAACATCTTTTTGAATGTAAGATCAGCGTCAGAAGTAAATCAAGGGTATTCTTTTAACGACACTACCGACACTAAACAAATCTCGGATTAGGCACCTTTAAAAGTCACACTAAGCTAGCACTAAATAGTAAATACACAAAGCTAGTCCCAGCGAATTGTCAAAGTAGTAGTACGTAGTAGTATTTATTTATTTATTAGCAAAACTGCTTAGTACAACATGTAATACAATACAACAACAATAGGCTACATCTTTCACATAACAAATCACATCAGGCAACATTATCCTCTCTCATTAGTTATCAATGTCTAGCCATCTTAAAATTTAAAATCTCTATTGTTATAAAAAAAAATACTTACTTACTGCAATCTATCTTGAAACATTAAAATTAGTGTTGAGGTAGCAATGCCATTATTTGACTTAAAAAACTTCGCCTCTTACACATTTTTTCATAAAATTTAACAGTCTGAATCCTCTATCTATAGAATACAGAGAGTTCATTGACTCAACCTTGCTTTGTCTCTCCACAGCCAATATTGATAATTAAACCTAGTGCCACGGCTAGCCCTATTTATGTCACTAGAAAAACTGGACCCAATTGATTGCTACACCAGAAATAAGCCTGCGCTACGGTTATGCAGTGTTTGGTGAATCCAATAATATAGTATAGGCCCACAAACCTTGTGTAAGTATTAACTTTGCCCTGGGCCTAGTATTTAAAAGTCCCAATAGGCCACATGCTACGTAAAATAGGACCACCATGTTTCCTCACAGTCTGTTAGATGACATCAGCGAGTGATAGCGCTGTGAATATAGCAACGCCAGAATGAACCGAATATTCACGAGCGAGGTCCCTAACGGTAGATATCTTCCAGACCCCTTGATTTGCTTATGATCAAAATGGTGTACATAGGTTGAACGCCTGAAAGGGACAAAATGCCAAATGGCATGGATCGGAGGGAACAGGAGTCCTATCTTCTGGATGACTAGAAAACACTGACACAATGACATGAATAATGTCAATTGTGGGCTTATGAAAAGAAGAAGAGAAAGAAAACATACCGACAAGTTCCATGGTATCTTGTGCATGTCCATTCATGTCATAGGCTGCAATTTGCGAGTAGTCCGGCTGTGCATGGTAAGCTGCTGATGGATCTGCGCTTGTATCGTAGTAGCCCTGCCATGCCGAGTAGTTGGACCAGTACGTTGGGTCGTAGTATTGGCTGTAGTCAGGTGTGCCATAGGCGCCGGACGCTGGATTCGCAGCGCCAGAGGCTGAAGTGCCGCTAGCACTAGGGCTAAAACATCCAGCACACATTAAAATCCAAATATAATACATCACTCAAAGAGTTGTCAGATTTATAAAATCTTGTGTATTTGGGACACAATTTGAATTGGGGTGTGAGGTGATACAGTAGTTTGAAGTGGTTGGGGTTGGAGGCAACATTTTTGCAACCTAGCTTTTTCAGGTAAGGCTTAAAAACTTTTTTAGTATCGGGGTAGGGGATAGGCTTAACTCACATGCAATACTTCATCAAAACAAGCACACAACAAGCACCACATTTCATATTTAAATGTGTATTTCTCGACAAAGTGACAAATACAATACATATCAATACAGAATTATTGTGAGAAGAACGATTTTGTCAACTATAGGTCAAGAGCGTTATCACCATGTATTATTTTCAATTAAAATAGAAATAATAAATTAGCTTTTGGTACTTAGTTCAATTTTGCCTTAAGCAGCAGTTTTGTATTGTTAATGAACGAAATTAGAAAATTACTTTCAATACGTAATTGCTAGGGATGACATCGGGTACTCGGGTACCCGACTCCTACCCGACTCCTATCGGAGTCGACTCCATTTTCAAGGAGTCGGGGGTTTTGATGATAAATTGAATGAGATTGCACTTGTTGTCTCATTAGTCGTTATCTTATCTCAAAACATAAACATAACAAATCAGCGAGAGTCTTGGCCGGGCCAAGAGACAAGCAAGCTAGTGATACGTAGCGGGTGGAGGGGGGGGGGGGGAGGAATGGCCGGACAGTGTTGTGCAACCCCACTGAAAATCAGTTATATAACTGAGTGGGTAGACCCATACAATTTTTTTTATTTATTATTTATTTAACTAGAGTAGTGGGCTAAGAATAACTTTTGCATATTTTTTAAATTTTTTTTTATTGCGGATCGGGGAGTCGACTCCTACCCGGTTCCCAAGGCTCCAGAGTCGACTCCAATATTTACTACCCGATGTCATCACTAGTAATTGCCAAATTGGTCATACTTAAGGTTTGGTCCATAATAAGTACGTAGTACCGGTACATACTTAAAAATACCGAATCGGTCTATCAAAGTGGATAATGCACAGTCAAACCATACAATTGGTAGACTACTTGCTCCCATGTGATAAAAGTGTGGTGCAAGGTTTACAATTCGTTACCTTTTTTGAAAATGAAATACTTTTTTTTCCAAGTAGACAGTACGCTACCGTACTTTGATTATGGTTTAACAAGTGGTAATTTGTTTGTTGTACAGTATAGGAACTAAAACATTACAAAACTATTTGTTGGATGAGCAAAGCGAAGACTTCAATTTCACTGACCCCCCAAAAAATTTAACTCCAATGTTTTTTTTTTTTTTTTTTTTTTTTTTGTCTGTTTGTTAGCAGGATTCCGGGCAAACAGCATAAGCGATCTTGATGAAAATTGGAGGGGACCTTCGAAATCTCTAAACTTAGAGGTGTATTGTTTTTGGGTACAATCGAAGAAATATTTTTCATGAATATCGTACTTTTACGATTTATTTTTTATTTTTAGTGCAATATTTTCGTGTCATTTGGGCCAATTCTGACCAAACGGGTGGGGCTTCAACGTTCATATTATACATGGACATTAAGGTTATGGTGATGTAGTACCTTTTGAAAGAAAAAGTTGGAAAAATTAGCCAGAATACATAGAAATAAAGCTGTTAATATAAGTTTTTTACGGTTTAGTGCAATATTTTCGTGCTATTTGGGCCGATTATGACCAAACGGGTGGGGCTACAACGTTCATATTATACATGGACATTAAGGTTATGGTGATGTAGTACCTTTTGAAAGAAAAAGTTGAAAAGGTTAGCCAGAATCCATAGAAATAAAGCTTTTAATATAAGTTTTTTTACGGTAAATAATAACATTAGACAAGTAACAATAGAAACTTGACAACAATCACCTACAATGCATAGGCAGCAAAGCATAACACTCGCAAAAGTAAAGATATCCCACGCAAACTAAAATCTTAAAAGAAAGCTCATCCATCAACGTGGCGGGACTTTAGCGTTTTCCTAGTATTAATTAAATTTGAAGATAATTATTCACAATCATAGATCCAGTTATAAAAATCAACCATTATGTATGGTGGGTTTGAATTTGGGAAATGTGAGGCACAGCATCAAGTACCATAGCAAAGGTCTACAATCTCTGGACACTTTTGAGGATGAGACTTCATAGCTTCTAGGATCACCAACAATTTGCACTTGACCTGCAGAACCCGGAAGAAAGTTCCAAATTTTGATTCGGTTTGGCCAGGGCCCAGGGGCATAGCCACTTAGTGACTATTATAGGACATATTTTGTTGAAACTCTTGGTTAGCGGTTACATAGTAATTTAAAATCTTTGATTATAATTTTTCATAATTCATTAAACAATTCAAATTTTTGTCCCTAGTAGGGGTTCAAACCAAAATGCATTACATTACAAATAATAACGCAACGCAGATGCTCTCATCACAAGTCATATCAAATCGGTCTTGATACTGGAGAGGAGTATGTCCATTAGCGACCTTGGGGTTATACCCAGTCAAGATATGTCATTCAATAAACATTTTGACAAGGTTGTTCCTAAAGAAATGCATTTGGTGGGGTTTATTTGCAGAAACTGTGCGCGTGATTTTAAAATAACTTAAGTACTCCCCGCTCTGTATGCTGTTCACTTCTTTAGTTATTATTCACTAATGTATGCCAGTCCGATATGGAATAGTACCAACAGTCATGCAACTAATGTAGCTAAGTTGGAGAATGTTCAAGGCAAATTTATTGAACTTGTTTGTTTTAAGTCTCGCTTAGCGTATCACAGGTGTGAATGTAAGTGTATGTACACCATTTGGGTAATTTCAATCGAGGATCGGCGAAACCGCTCCGCTCCCTCGTTTAATAATACTAGGGAAACGCCAAAGTCGTTGTTAAACGAGCGAGTTAGCCAAGTGTTTTGATTTCTAAAACCGGACCGTCTGGTCACCTTACAGGAACTCACTCTGCTTGCCACAATAATTATTTAAATTGAACATTCAAAATGCGAATCGTATTCAAAACGTATTAGCGTGAAACATTAACAAATTACCAAGATAAAACAAAATCACCTAATTTTTATTTCCCATTAAACACCTCACAAAAATAATATGTGGGTGTAAAAATATAAAAAAGTTAGAACTGACGGGTATCGAACCCCATCCATCCGTGCGGTAGGCGAAATGGTTACCACTATAGGCCATGCAGGCCACGTCAACCTCGTCCCGCTAACTGCTACGAAACAAATGCCATTGATATTATTAAAAATCACATTTTTATTTATTGTAGGCTTAAATCGCAATGGATCAAGCTGATTTGGTGAACCCAATAATATATATAGGCCTAAAAAATTGTGAAAGTATTAACTTTCCCCGGGTCCTAGTTTTTAAAAGTCCCAAAGGCCACATGCTGTAAAATAGGGCCCACCATTTTCCTCACAGTTGTTAGATGACATCACGAGTGATAGCGCTGTAAATATAGCAACGCCAGAATAACCGAATATTCACGAGGGGGTCCCTAACGGTTGATATCTTCCAGACCCCTTGTTTGCTTATATAAAAAAGGTGACATGGTTGAACGCCTAAAAGGGACAAATGCCAAAGGGCAGGACGGGGGAAACGGAGTCCTATCTTCGGGATGACTAGAAAACACTGACACAATGACTGAATAATGTCAATTGTGGGCTTATGAAAAGATGAAGAAAAGAAAACATACCGACAATTCCATGGTATCTTGTGCATGTCCATTCATGTCATGGGCTGAAATTTTGCGAGTAGTCTGGCTGTGCATGGTAAGCTGCTGATGGATCTGCGCTTGTATCGTAATAGCCCTGCCATGCCGAGTAGTTGGACCAGTACGTTGGGTCGTAGTATTGGCTGTAGTCAGGTGTGCCATAGGCGCCGGACGCTGGATTCGCAGCCCCAAAGAGGCTGAAGTGCCGCTAGCACTAGGGCTAAAACATCCACCCACACATTAAAATCCAAATATAATAGATCACTAAAAGGGAGTTGTCAGATTTTTTAAAATCTTGTGTATTTGGGACACAATTTGAATTGGGGTGTGAGGTGATACAGTAGTTTGAAGTGGTTGGGGTTGGAGGCAACATTTTTGCAACCTAGCTTTTTCAGGTAAGGCTTAAAAACTTTTTTTAGTATCGGGGTAGGGGATAGGCTTAACTCACATGCAATACTTCATCAAAACAAGCACACAACAAGCACCACATTTAATATTTAAATGTGTATTTCTCGACAAAGTAACAAATACAATACATATCAATACAGAATTATTGTGAGAAGAACGATTTTGTCAATAGGTCAAGAGCGTTATCACCATGTATTATTTTCAATTAAAATAGAAATAATAAATTAGCTTTTGGTACTTAGTTCAATTTTGCCTTAAGCAGCAGTTTTGTATTGTTAATGAACGAAATTAGAAAATTACTTTCAATACGTAATTGCTAGGGATGACATCGGGTCATTTTCAAGGAGTCGGGGATTTTGATGATAAATTGAATGAGATTGCACTTGTTGTCTCATTAGTCGTAATCTTATCTCAAAACATAAACATAACAAATCAGCGAGAGTCTTGGCCGGGCCAAGAGACAAGCAAGCTAGTGATACGTAGCGGGTGGAGGGGGGGGGGGGGAATGGCCGGACAGCGTTGTGCAACCCCACTGAAAATCAGTTATATAACTGAGTGGGTAGACCCATACAATTTTTTATTTATTTATTTAACTAGAGTAGGGTAGTGGGTTAAAAATAACTTTTGCATAAAAAAATTAAATTTTTAAATTTTTTTATTGCGAATCGGGGAGTCGACTCCTACCCGGTTCCCAAGGCTCCAGAGTCGACTACAATATTTACTACCCGATGTCATCACTAGTAATTGTCAAATTGGTCATACTTTAAGTTTGGTCCATAATAAGTACGTAGTACCGGTACATAAAATAATAAAATACCGAATCGGTCTATCAAAGTGGATAATGCACAGTCAAACCATGGAGTTGGATGATAAGGAGGTCTAGCTCAAATGGAACAACACGTCCACGATCGTGTTTGTTTATTTGAGCCTATTCGCCATTTTGATTGTTATAATCACTACTAACAGGTTAAACTTTGCTACCATGAACTGTGGTAGGCCCTAGGTTACCTTGGTTACCAAAGTAAACAATCAAAATGTCTGCCAATTTGAAATGCTAACTTGTACACCGCCGACCACACACCTGCGCCTCCAGTACGCCAGTACTATTTATAACTCCATGGTCAAACCATACAATTGGTAGACTACTTGCTCTCATGTGATAAAAGTGTGGTGCAAGGTTTACACTTCGTTACCTTTTTGAAAATGAAATACGTTTTTTTCCAAGTAGACAGTAGGCTACCGTACTTTGATTATGGTTTAACAAGTGGTAATTTTTGTTTGTACAGGATAAAATAACAATTGAACAACATATTTTGGATGACCAAGCGAAAGATAATTTCACTGCCCCAAAAAATTTAACTCCAATTTTTTTTGTTTTTTTTTGTATTTTGTCTGGTCTTACTGGAATTTCGGGCAACATCAATTAAACTTATGAAAATTGGGGGACTTCAAATCTCTTAAACTTAGATGTATTTTTGGTTTAATCAAAATATTTTTATTCTATTCATCGTATTTATTATTGTTCTTTTTCATTTCATTTATATGGATATGTTCGATTATTTCGTCATTGAAATCTGACCAAAGGTTGATCCTAGAACAACTTCAATATTATAAGGACATTAGTTATGGTGATGTGTCCTTTTGAAAAAAAAAGTTGGAAAAATTGCCAATCCATGAATAAAGTTTTAATATAGTTTTACGTTTGTGCGATATTTTCGGATTGGCCGATTATGACAAACTAGTGGAGTTACAACGTTCATATCTACAGGACATTAAGGTTAGTAATGTAGTACCTTTTAAAAATTTAAAGGTTAGCCAAACCATAAATAAAGCTTTTAGTATAATTTTTTTTCGAATATAACATTTGACAAGAACAATGAACTGATAATCTAAATCATAGCCTAGATAAGACACTCAAAATAAGTATCCCTGGCACTAAATAAATCATCTACGCGTCGCTAAGTTTCCAATTAATAGAATATTGGGCCGTTATAACAGATTTACAAACCCAACCTTGCCTTTAAATCTAAACATTGCTCCCAAAAACACCGAACCGCGTGATTATTTAATTGCCTATTTTGGTACCTTTTATTTTATTAAATCCACCCATTCTTGATGAACACTCTTGCATAAATTATCCCTTGTGCAAGGAGACTGGTCATTCTGTTTTTTTTGATAGTTTAGTGGAGTTAATAGTTATTATTTTATTAGTTATTCGTTGTAGTTAATTATGCCGCTTATAATTTTAATTTAACAACTTAGACAAACTAAGATTACACTATTTCGAACCGACACAGTTCAAGTTGCTATACCGTCAGAATTGTCTCCTTGAGCAATACAACAAAAAAATTGGATTGACTTAAAGTACTTTTTAACTTATGGGCATAACTTTTCCAATAACTATGCTTAACATCGAAAAACTTAACATGCCGAGAAAATTTCAACGATCCCAGCTCCAAAATACCGCTGATCAGACAAAAACTGCACTGACTTCTGCCATGAACCGTACTTTGTTATAATGTAATCATCACAATGATAATAGATGACAAATAAATTAACATATTCGTACAAATATATCACTTTACATGTTTATCACTGTTCATCTATGTTTTTATCAAACTCCTGTTTGGAAAAGACAACTTTATAATGTACTTTATCTAATTTTACTTAGTACGAGTTGACAAAACTCAATATTCATTAGAAGCTAAGCTTCGGAGTTATAAAATCAAATTGATATGCTTGTTCGAAGTTATGCGAACTACGATAAGTAAATATAAAACTAAAAATATGACAAAAACCAAAGTTACCAATGTAATCTACCTGGGGATGCAATAAACTGAAACTGAACTGACTGTATTTTATTGGTAAATTTAGTAATTTCACAATAATAGAATCCATCATAAGAGTGGTGAATAAGGTTATTTAAGTTTTGAATTTAATACTGGCACAGCATGATACCAAGAAAGGTTAACATCAGAACATTTGACTTGTTATTCCAATGTTCTTATAGGATGTATTCCAGAAATTTCTTACCTGTAACTCTAAATGAAATCCAATTTTGATTGTTTGCCTGGTCCCATGCTCCTTAGGACTTTCAACATATGCTTGAGTGGCTTATGTTGTTTTTCTTGAATTGAAACGCTGTGTGCTATCAAAATTATTGCATTAACATTCCATACAAGGCCATTATAGATTATAGAACATAACTAAAATTTGCTTGATATTAATAATTTAGTCATTATATTGATATTATTTCAAAGTATGTTGGACTCTGTAACGTTGTACTCTGGAATAATACTACGGCCACAAAAATAAGCGGTTTATATCAATGTCTACGTTCACAGGCGCCCGACAGACTATATCCGTAGGTATTTTAATTATAAATGCTGATATAAATCTATATAAATACTAGAAATACTTTTAAATAAATAAATACTAGATTTTGAATTCATAATGAGCCACATGATACCTATTATATTCCCCCAAAACCTTATATATTTACACTGTGCTTGTGTAGGATCATATGGGTGTTTACAAAGGTATCCTCACTCGGCGGCCATGACGGTGCTACGCCCCCGCGACACTAGCGCATTCTCTAGGTGATTTGAGTCCTCTATAGAATACAAAGTTGTTTTAATGTAGTACTATATAATATTGTACCATCATGCAATCCATTTTCTTGTTCGTTGATCACTTTTAAAAATCTTGTTACCTAAGTCTTATTTTTTACCTATGGTGTGTGACTAAGTTTCTATGTTTTTGTTATTTTTTTTTTGTGTGAAAAATGCCTATCCGCTAGTTAGATTGGAGAAGGGTTGACAGGTTGGGAAAGCAAAGAGAACATTAATCCCGGCTGGGGGCGACAAAACTTTTCACCTGCTGATGACAACTGCAGCTCCTAAAAACCCTAAAAAAAGTGACAACTTTAAATTAGCTGCAGTTGTCATCAGCAGGTGAAAAGTTTTGTCGCCCCCAGCCCTTCAGGCTGGGCTTTATGTTCTCTATGCTTTCCCAACCTGTCAACCCTTCTCCAATCTATGTTTTTGTTATGTATGTGACTTTATTGTGTTAAAAAGGTATATATATGCTATTTTTTATATGTGTGTGCGATTCTTTATATGGACATACGTATATTTTTGGATGAGCGTAGCGAGCGAAGCGAAGATTCCATTTCACTACACTGGAGAAAAAACTCCGGAATGTTTTTTTTTTTTTCTCTTTCTTTCTTTCTGTATTTTTGTGTGTTTGTTAACACGATTCCGGCTAAACCGACACTCCGATTGCAATGAAATTTTATGGAGACCTTCGAAATCTCTGAACTTAGAACTGCCACGTTTTTGAGCGCAATCGGGAAAATTTTTTCACATACAAAACGCAATTTTACGATTTTTTTCGATTTTTAAAAATTTCTTCGACTTATAACACCTGCATGCTTTATCCGATTGTAATGATTTTTTCACAGAACCTTAATTTTATGAATTAAGATATTCGTGTTAAATTTGAGCGCAATCGAATAATTATTTCTTATGCAAATTGCAATTTTACGATTTTTTTCTTTTTAAAAAATTACGATTAATTAAAACAATTAAGTTAATTTTTTATTTTATTTAATTTAATTATAAAAATTAAGTTAATTTTTTATATTTTATGAACTAAGATATTCGTGTGAAATTTGAGCGTAATCGAAAAATTATTTCTCATGAAAATCAAAATTTTATGTTTTTTTTTCTTTTTAAAAACAATTCTTTGACTTATAACACCTACATGCTTTATCCTATTGTAATGATTTTTTACAGAACCTTAATTTCATGAATTAATATATTCGTGTTAAATTTGAGCGCAATCGAATAATTATTTCTTATGCAAATTGCAATTTTACGATTTTTTTTTTTTTTTAAATTACGATTAATTAAAACAATTAAGTTAATTTTTAATTTTATTTAATTTAATTATAAAAATTAAGTTAATTTTTTATTTAATTTAATTTAATTAAAAAAAATCTTCGACTTAGTAATGATTTTTTCACAGAACAACAGAAAATCCGCGTAACACATGGCATCTCAATGCACCATATACGCTCATCCAACAACGCGGCGGGATTTAAGCGTTTTCCTAGTTATTAGGTATACAGTCGAGCCCGCTGATAACAAACATTGACAAAAACTGACTTTTACTTTGTTAAAAAAGAACTAGAGTCACTTTACATGTATTTTTAATTAACAGCTTTAAAATTACTTTGTTAAATCCAGAACTTTGTTAAAAGAGAGTTCTTTATTTAAGTGGGCTCGGCTGTATAACACTTGTGGGGCTTTGCCCTGTATACTGATAAATAAATACCTAAATAAAATGAAAAGTGGTACCATAGTAGTGGGGAAAATATGAATGCGTGGCAAAAGGAATGTTGCCCATAGAGAAATGCTGGTAGGTCACAAGCAATCAATGAACTATCTGTGATAGATCGACGCTGAGCCGTTGTTATGTTGGGAAAACAATATCAAAGGCCAAAGCTATCCATGTTCTTTTGTTGGAACCACTAATGTACATTAAACATACCATAGACTACAAATTTTGGATCAAATTCATATGAAAACCAAATTATTAGTGAATGCCTGCATACGGTGAGCCTATATAGGTAGGCCTACTTCAAAATTATTAAATTGGTTACTTATTTGCGCTGTGCACACTCTGGTTGTACATCCATGTTTTAATATAGGTACCGGCAAGTAAAGGATTTAAGTTTAACATAAAACCACTGGAATTAAATAAAAATTAATTAATTAAAGAAGACCTACCTTGAACTGCCTGGAAATCTATGAGACTTGGGCACTGCATTACTGATCTTCAAAGGTTTGCCTCCAAGGCCTTTGTATCCATTCATTACAACTAGGCAAGACTTTTGTTCATCCTCGCTAGCAAATCTTATAAATCCGTAGCCTTTACTAAAGCCTGCATTATCCAGTATTACTGCAACACAAGACACATTTTACTAGAATTTAGATCGATTAACAAATTGTAAGGACACAGTCTGATATAACCTTAACAGTTAACTCAATCGATATAGGCCTCCTAGGGCTAGCGATCGAAAGGCCTACAATTAGTTTTCTATTTTGTACGTATCAAAAATCAGCAGTCTCCCAGTAAATTTCAACTCACTCTTTGACATCTTCCCTACCAAACATTATCAGTTCTCACAGATAACCTCTCACAAAAAATAAACATTTTCCCCATCCCTTAATAGTTGAGTTGAGATTGACCTTCACAATGGATTTTGCTACATTTTTATAACCATATTTTTTTGGATCTGATGAAGGCTAAAGGTGCATCGAGTCATTTGTGTTCCATTATATATAAGACTCAAGTCGCTTTGCTCACTCATCTAATTATTTTGTCATATAGGCCTAATATTACTATTAGACTTTTACGTTTTATTTTTATTTTTATAGGCCTACTGTATGTTTTCCACTGAGAACAATAAATTTTGGATCCGACATACCTTTAGCGGTTCTAACAGAAGGAAAGCGAGATGCAAATTGCCTGTAGAGTGTGTAGTCATCAACTTCAGGGGTCAGATCACCAACCCATAGAGAAAATTCGCGGTCAACAGGGGCACGGCCAGCTGCACCAGTGCTGGCATGGTTTAGCATAAAGCGTACAGGCTGCAAGAGAACAATAGAAATTAAATAAAACTACAGAATGTCAAACTGCCAAAATATATTGTTCGGTGACTAGGCCTACGCCTAAATTTAGTGTAAGCCTCCGTAATTGAAGGCTTATGCGGATGCCTAATTATTTGTTAAAGAAAATCAATCAGATAAAAATTTAAGAAAAAAATGTAGCCTACTAGGCCATGTCCTCAAATCATTAATTTAATAGAACATGCAAATTTAATATTCTTAGTGTAGAAATTACCATGTAATAATTTTCAATATTTTCAATTACATAGTCTACAGTAGAATATAGGCTAGGGCTAGGCTAGGCGTAGATTACGCATTTTCTACGCAAAATATTCTACTGACCCAACCCTGGAAATTACCTACTTAATTGCCAACCCCTGGTCTATCTAGAACTACTGTACCAACACACTGCAATAACCAATTAATTAAATGTAATTGAACTGAAGGACAAATGTTATCGACTATCGGAGATCAATAAATTAAAACATTATACATTAAAATATAAAAACGAAAAAGTCGTGGTCAAACCAAACAGTTCAATTGGTAGGCCTAAGTAACAAATTTGAACTGTAGGGTATTTTCCGTGACTATGGCTTTTTTATTCATATATTTTTTTGCAGTGTTTTACAGTAGGTACAGACAGTACTCTCTACCTTTGTTATGGACGGATCTAATACGTCCACGCGCCGCCCGCTGTGTGTTATGGACATATTAGATACGTCAAGCAATTGCCAATTACTGAAGTCGTAACTCGTAAACTAGGCCTACCGGTGGCCCTACTACTTTTAAATTTTTTTAAAATTTGATAAATTTGAGATTTATTTGAAGTAACGTATCTATTTTAAGACTCTATAAAAAAATGTAATTTTGAAATTTTTTGAAATTTGAAATGTAGGCAATTGAAATTTAATATTTTGGAAAAGTTTGAGATTTAGAAAAATTCATTAACTAATATCACATAGCCCTATGCCTAAACTTTTTTATAAAAAAAAAATGAATAATCATCTTGACTTTTGGCTATTTTGTGGTAGAATATGCAAAATTACTCAAATTTGGGTAAATTTGAATCATAAAGTCAAAATGTTAAATTATTGGATGTGAAATTAGGCCTAATTGAATCGTGTTGGAGATTTTATTCCTAAACAAAATTACCTCATGACAATTTTTGATCAGGGTCAAAATTCAGAAGTTTTGCTCCAACTTTCAATTTCTAGTGCACTAGTCAGTAGGTAGCCCTATTAAGAAAACAAAAAAACAAGATGGCCACCATTTTACATTCTCAAGATTTTGTTTTCATACTGTGATCAATTTTAAATTATATGTTGGCAAAAAAATGTTAGCAAAATTATATCTGTGTATACCTATTTAATTTCTGTCTTAACCCTCCACCCCCCCCCACCAACGGTGAAATGGTTACCCAATAAAGACTATAATTAAACATAAACATTAAACTAAATATAAGTACCTAAGCATAACGTAGGGCCTAGACTATAAATCACACAGCGCCAAAATCGAATCACAGAATCTAAAACTATGTAGGCCTAGGTAGGTACGAATTGTCAATAGGTAGCCTAATAGTATAATTAATAACACATAAGTGTAAACTGTTCGATGATGATATGAACTTGTCGCTGGAGTGAACAGTAGCCTAGTTCTCCCAGGCTTACCACGATTAAAAACTATGTAATTAAAAGTGTAATGGAAATGAAATGGTGCTGCAGAGTGGTGGTGCTCCGAACAACCGTGAGTTTAGTCGAGAGCGGCTGAGCCTGAGAGACAACTGCCTTCACATGCAGCGCAGAAGACAAAATGGGCCGAGGTAGTTGCTTACCCCTACTTTGACACCTGCTAACCAAAGGTTGACATACACACCCTTCAGGCTGGGATTTATGTTCTCTTTGATTTCCCAACCTGTCAACCCTTCTCCAATCTAATGAACAGATTTAGTTCATTGTGTTATGACTTTCTTTACAGATGGTTAAAAACCAGAAAAGAAAGTCAGAAATTGTCCTGACTAGTCCCAGTTTACTTTTGTGTGCGATGACAAGGACGTTTCCTACATTGAGCGTGACGACGTCATGAAACTGTCCGATCCCGTTAGAAAAGAGCAAAACAAGAGAATCCTCAAACTCCTTTTTGGAAAAGATCTAATGCCATATGATTTGGAGTTAAAATAATTATGTTGTCTACAATAACCTTAATTGCTGTGCTTATTGTGTCATTCACCACCGTTCCCCACTCTGTTCACCACTGTACCCCGCTATGGGGGTACAGTGGTGGGTTTTACGCAAGTGTGTAGGCTTTATTTTATTTTGGCATTGTTTTCTAAAACAAGTGAAAATGTATGACTGATATTGTTTCCTCGTAGTGAGAGTATATAAAAAAAATCAGACATTTTCATCGCACGCTTTCGGAAATATTAAATGCTTTACACAAATGCCCACCACTGCACCCCGCTCTCCTCTACCTATAGGCCTACTAATGGGTTTGAGCTAGTTGAAGTTAGTAATTGAACTCACAGGCTGAGAGTTGGGAATGATCTTTCCATTCAACTTATGCATTGCATTAAGCGCTGCTTCATCAGTGACGAAGTGAATAAAACAGTAACCAGCTGGTTCACCAGTATACTTGTTTCTCATGACCTTGACATTTTGAGGCGACTCTCCCATTCTTTGAAAAGCAGACATGACAAAACTTTCTGTCATATACGGCTCCAGCTAAAACAGACAATTCAGTACAGATAAACATTTTATTTACTAATAGGCCTAGGTAGGTATGTTATTTTAAAAATTTCACCTTGAAACCAACTGTTCTTTGTTCCCAAACAGTTTTCAGGTTGCATGGCTCACTCTGGTTTCTCACTAAACTCCTATTTTAACCTTTTATTTCAAAGCAGGTCAATGCTGCATCTTCAACCGGAACAATGCTATTTTTAACCCGTTTATAAATTATTTTGGCGGGTCTTGTTGATTATGTGGTCACAAAAGAAGAGTTGGTAAGAAACTTTCTGATGATGCTGAAGTCCTGTCTTTTTTCATATAGATAGATTCATTCATTCATATACAAATGATAGGGCTATTGCAAAGAGAATAGGTGCAAAGGTGAGACTTTACAGATGATTGCATTGCACAAAGGCAATTTATTAAGGGTAAAGACAACCACCAATATTAAAACCACGCAAAATTACAGTTTTTTAGTGATATCTCGAGAACGTTGCAAAATATTGCAAAACTGTTTGAAACCACTATGTGGTTTTGTGAGAACTATAACCTGCACGAAAAAATATTGCAATGTGATGATAATTAACCCGTTGGTTTTGTGGTTAGTATCTCTGCTTCCAATGCAGAAGGTCCAGGGTTTGATTCCTGCTCTATGCAGTTTGCAGAAGTTTTTAAACTTCTGATTTGGACTTAAGTCCATCAGTTCTTGTCTTAGGAATTAGTAAACAATGACTTTGGAGCTGTCCTAGCAACAATGCACATAATAAATTCAAAGTTATTCTGAATCAGCCTTGTTGTGGCATTGATACCCGGGTGTTTGCACTGTCCATACCACTGATTGCTATATTTCCTATTAAAAATATTGATCTTTGGTTGGTTATCGCTCACTCGTCGATTGTGTTGGGGCCTACAGGGTTGGCTTGGTTTAATGTGTCCCACTGAAAATCAGGTAAATAGGCTATAGGCCTGACTGAGTGGATAGGTAGACTTAAAATACAAACTTATTTATTTAAGCAAGAGTAGGCTATAAGGATATTAAGGGCAGAAAAAAAGGCGTAAAAAAAAGTCGCAGTCCAAGCATCTTCAACTATGTTTTGGTGATGTTATGACTACAAAAGGACCAAAGCAATTAAAAATCCTTGTTCGCAATTCCTTCGCCAAAAGGTCGCGGGAACATCTTCAACTATGTTTTGGTGATGCTTTTACTACTAAAGGAGGTAAAATTCCTTGTTCGCAATTCCTTCGCCAAAAGGTTGCAGGAACATCTTCAACTATGTAAATTGGAAATGCATATTTGTAAGACAAAATGTTTTGGTTGTTGTGCGTTAGCTTTCTAAAACATATTTAAGATGTGTTTTCGTGCCTAAAATTTTTGTATGGGATTAAAGAATTTTAAAGAAATTCAAATAGTTTATCAATTAATTTATCACATCTAGAGTTGCCATACATCCCGCTTTCGTCAGGACCTATATTCAATTTTAAGTCCCACATCCCGCCAATACACCAAACGGGACACAATTTGTCCCACATGGTAGAAACAATTTTGATCCCAATGAATTTTTTTGAGGGAATTTTTGCATACAAAAACGACCATTTTTTCATTCATTCAGTCTAGGTAGTATTTTTTTCTGAAACGCTTAGAACGCACTCTAGTAAGCCTAGTTTTGAAAAAATTCGCAGAGAGCCCCCCAAAACCCTATGCTGTTTTTGCCTGAAGACTAGGGTTGCCAACCGGCCGGTTTTTGCCCCACTTGGCCAATGCCGGTCAGTCCCTTCGACCGGCAATAGTGTTGCCGTTTTTTTTACGCCCATTATACTAAAAATATTACTAAATATACACGAAAAACTAAAATAAATATTTAAAAACCATCCTAATCATCGTTTCCCAAATCCCACTTAATTAGTAAACATTGCTCTTCTCCACTTCCCCTTGACCTAACCCGCCAACCCCCTCACCAGACAGCGAACAAGGCAGTAGGCTGGCCAAAGACTGCCACACTGCACTGCAGTCCACTGTCAATGCCGTTCATACGGGAAGTTTGTGCACGAATCCAACGATGAAATTGACTCTCCGCGATAAGTCCAACAAGACTCTTCTTCAAGCAGCAAGATCAACTGCTAAATACTCATTCACGATTAAGAAGTATACTTGTTAATTGATCATAATTCCTTTAAATCTGTTAATGCTGTTTGCGTAATATTAATTTTATTTACTGCTTTGAGAATCGTGATACGACAAATTGAAATTAAGACAAAAAAAAATTATTCGTGGTTTATTTGGAATTTATTATCCTTAGGCCTAAATTACTTATGAATAAAAATATGCCCATTGCCTACTCGAATTATGAATGCTCGGCATATCAGCGGATGTAATATTATAATCTAGGCCTATTACCTGCAGTGATTTTTTTATTTTTGGTGGTTTTCCAGTTTTGACTGCACAAAAACTACATTGTTTTGGTATATCATCCAGCCCACCACTTTATTCTAAAACGCACCAAATGCAATCTAAAAAGCTGAATTTCAAAGTTTTCGCCTGCGGCGCTATAGTTGGGGGGCAGAGCCTCCCAACTGGTGGTGCTTGGACCCTTTCCCACGAATTAACATGGAAGGCCGGTTTTTCCCGTGGTCAGAGTTGGCAACCCTACTGAAGACATTTGTCCTTCTACCTTGAGTTTAAATTATGGCAACCCTAATCACATCACATAAGTTACACACATTATTAATTAATTCAGTAATTATTGAAGTAAGTCACCTTTATGATAGGCCACCTTGTGATTCATGACATTAATGCAGGCATAATATACGTAGGCCTGACACATGAGCAAATATGACAATAATAGGCCTAGTCAGCATAATACACATAGCAGTATGAAAACAGAACAAAACAACACAACAAAAAAATCTTTTTTTTCCCCTCGATTTGGTTGATCGGGAAACACTCCCGTGGGTGTAATTGTTTTTATTTACTACAATTCAGAAATTAAAAAAGTCCGCCCCAACCGGGAATCGAACCACGGATCTCCCACATTCCAGGTGGACGTCTTAACCACTAGACCATCAGGACGGGTACATTTTAATCTCTGAATTGTAGTTGCATTATACATCTGAATGGATGGAACAGTAACTGCAACGAATATCTGCTGCCTTTGAACTGACCACCCAAACATTAATTATAATGTCATTACCTTTACGCAGGTATGAGCGAGGGTTTATTTCTCGATTTGGTTGATCGGGAAACACTCCTGTGGGTGTAATTGTTTTTATTTACTACAATTCAGAAATTAAAAAAAAGTCCGCCCCAACCGGGAATCGAACCACGGATCTCCCACATTCCATTCCACATTCCAGGTGGAACCACCTGGAATGTGGTTGGGAATGCGGTTGGGGCGGACTTTTTTATTTTTTGAATTGTAGTAGGGGAGAGGGGGGTACCTTTGAACACTTTTTACATTTTTGTAGATTACCAGTTATGTTTATAAAGGAGGGCTACAATTTTTTTTACCTGATTACAGCATTCATTTGCCAACATTAATATGGTATCAAAAGTTTTGTGTAGTTACAGCAACATAAAAATATTAATTAATCTGCAACACTCCGAAATTGTTCAAAACCGCCCCCCCCCGGGGGGGGGGGGGGGGCACATTTGAACTGCCTTGGGGCACATTTGAACAAAGCTTATAATCTAATTTGGTCTACTAAAAAAAAACTGTGTTTTTTTTTAAAAAAAGACATGTCAACAGGAAATGTCATCACGGCAATGGCTCTTTCCGTGCCACCACTGATTCTTGGTTGAGGCAATTTTAGTATAAAGTCCTCTCCACCAACTGGACAGAAATCTTCCCTCTCCGGAAAAACAAAATGCCATGTATCACCCTTTCTCCTCAAGAAACGAACTTGAAACTCATCCATATCCGGGGCAATCTCTTCAATACGGCCAACGTAGTGCACAGTGGACCGTTTCCCAATGCAGCGAACAAGAACAAAATCATTGACTTTCAATTCACTCAAGATCAAATCCGATTCTATTTCTTCAAGACCATCAGAATTGACTTCTTCTTCAGTGTCTAGGTTAACTATAGGCTCTTGTTCAGAATCGCTGCTCATAAGTGTAAAAGTGGCCTAGGCTACTGCCTACTAGTCAAATAAAACAATAATTCTGCACTAGAATGGCATTAACAACATCTCAGAATTAACTTTCTATTAGGCCTAGAGAATTTTGTAGGTCCTCATAATACTGCCCAGCCAAAAACTTGCATAAGGTCACGAACATTGGCATTTTGGTAGTGTTCAATGTGCCCCACAATTTCTGTTCAAAACTGCCCCCTTCTACCATTTTAAGCTTTCATGCTGAAATCTCCCACCAACCTGTTGATATTGGTTTCCCACTAGTTCCACATTTTAAGCTACCCAGTAGGGTAATAATATCAACTAATATCACTTTTGTATCATGGTTGTATCATATTAAAATATTCAAATATATCAAAATAAATATTTGGTTACTTCCCTTGATTTTCATGTTTAGCAGATTGCTTGAAAAGTATCCCATGCTTCCATGTCAAATTATGCATGCAAGTGTGTCTGGTGGTGCTCTCTGGTGGTAAAATGTCAAACTACAACTTTTGGCTTGGATAGGTGGGAAATTTGAAATGTTCAAATGTACCCCCCTCACCCCTAAATAAAAACAATTACACCCACGGGAGTGTTTCCCGATCAACCAAATTGAGAAATAAACCCTCGCTCATACCTGCGTAAAGGTAGGTAATGACATTATAGGCCTAATTAATGTTTGGTGGTCAGTTCAAAGGCAGCAGATATTCGTTGCAGTACTGTTCCATCCATTCAGATGTAGGCCTATAATGCAACTACAATTCAGAGATTAAAATGTACCCGTCCTGATGGTCTAGTGGTTAAGACGTCCACCTGGAATGTGGGAGATCCGTGGTTCGATTCCCGGTTGGGGCGGACTTTTTTAATTTCTGAATTGTAGTATAAAAAAATATAATAAAAAAAAAAAAAAAATCTCTATTGTGTCCTCTCTTGAATTCGGCTATTGAGTAGAAAGAAACTAAACAACTAGGCCTAAGCCATCTTCACGTTCACGGCTGAATCCAATAGGTCTAGATGCAATGCATGAGGGTGCAACAATAATAGATGATAAGGAATTGATAGGAGGAAAGGAAGAGGAACCAGGAATTGAAGGAAGGTTGATGAAGAGGAAGGTTAAACTACAGTATATAGGGTATACCCCGCTTCGCGCACAAATTTTTCAACGAATACTGCCAACCGCGTAACAAGTATCCGGTATCCCCAACCTCGTTTTTAACGGAAAGGATTTCGGGTGCGCTCTTATCGATTATATCCTAGAACTAGCGCGGCGCACTGTAGCCAGCGGAAAGTTCGGCTAACCTAGCGTAAGTAGTTGTTAATATAAAGTAGTAGGCCTAACAAGGCAAATTTATTGTTTTGTTGATGCAGTTACTATTGCATTGTGTAAGTTGGCTGCAGTGGAGATGCGCGCGCACGTCGGTTTGAACCGGGGTAGCACCTACCCTATTCGGCACCAAAAAGCACACTAGCGCGGCCCTGTTGGCGGAACGTAGAACCCTAGCAGTAGTGATCACTCAGGTAGAGACAGCGGCAAATAACGTGGAAGAACGTGTAGATGTAACTAAAAAGTTGAGTTTTCGGCGTGATACGTTTTGTTTACGGATGTTGAACGTTAGAAATAAAATAAAGACATATTTTTGCTATGGTTATCACAAGAAAACAAATTTTAAATGAAAGAATGGGGCCTGTAAGTGCACCATAAAGTGGACACCTG
This sequence comes from Sweltsa coloradensis, assembly GCA_024449915.1. Lineage (NCBI taxonomy): Eukaryota > Metazoa > Arthropoda > Insecta > Plecoptera > Chloroperlidae > Sweltsa > Sweltsa coloradensis. The sequence goes on from JAMZAV010001319.1 coordinate 193,772, forward strand.
ACGCAAGGGTTATGTCTCGAATGGTTAAGCATTGTCCAACATTTCTCTTTTAAAATACAACTCTTTACACTTAAATAACAACTTTTAAATTATCGTGATCTCAATTTAAATTTCGGTAGGGCCTACTCTTAATAAAAAACATTATTCTTACATTTAAGTCCAGGGATAAAGTCCGAAAACATAAAGTCAGATGACAGTGTGGTGTCACCCACTGAGTTTTCCCGTTACCGGTATGTTTGATAGATTTATTATTTATTTATGTTCATTTTTTAATAATTATACTTAGGCTAGGCCTATTGTTTTTTACCCGTCACCGACACTCATATTAAATCGCGTTTTACAATTTCAGACAATAATTGGATGAGCGTAGCGAGCGAAGCGAAGATTCCATTTCACTACACTGGAGAAAAAAATCCGGAATGTTTTTTTTTTCTTTCTTTCTTTCTTTCTTTTTTTTTTGTATTTTTGTGTGTCTGTGAACACGATTCCGGCTAAACCAATACTCCAATTGCGATGAAATTTTATGGAGATCTATGAAATCTCTGAACGAAGAACTGCACGGGGGGAAAAATTGATCGAAAAATTATTTCTCTTGAAAATCGCAATTTTACGATTTTTTTCGATTTTTAAAAAAATTCTTCGACTTATAACATCTAGGCCCTACATGCTTTATCCGATTGTAATGATTTTTTCACAGAACCTTAATTTTATGAATTAATATATTCGTGTGAAATTTGAGCGCAATCAAAAAATTATTTCTTATGGAAATCGCAATTTTACGATTTTTTAAATTTTTAAAACATTCTTCGACTTACAACACCTACATGCTTTATCCCATTGTAATGATTTTTTCACAGAACTTTAATTTTATGAATTTATATATTCGTGTGAAATTTAAGCACAATCGAAAAATCATTTCTTTTGATAATCGCAATTTTACGATTTTTTTCAATTTTTAACATTTCTTCGACGAATAAAACCTACATGCTTTGTCCGATTGTAATGATTTTTTCACAGAACTTTAATTTTATGGATTAATATATTCGTGTGAAATTTGAGCGTAATCAAAAAATTATCTATTAAAAAAATCGCAATTTTTTGCTTTTTTCATAAAAAAAATTACGCTCATCCATCAACGCGGCGGGACTTAAGCGTTTTCCTAGTTTTAATTCATGCTTATGCCAATAGGTTATCACACCATTCCCAATTGTTACACATACAGGCCTACATAGCACATAGGCCTACATTCAATTTGTTTCGTATGTGATGGGCTACCTCAAAATTACTACACTGTAGTGCGTTTTTATCAACAACAAAAAAAATAGGCCTAGGGAGAGGGGGGGACATTGGTACAGTTCAGAACGTTTCAATTTTTTTACATATACATGTGCAAATTTGGGAATGAGACTTTTGTCATAGTAAAATACAACCCTTAATCTATGATATGTGTACTACATCTTTCACATTTGTGACCACTACTAATAAATAATCCACATATAGAAAATTATTACAAATGTACCAATGTACCCCATAGGCGGGGCACATTGGTACTAGTATGGGGCACATTGGTACACACATGTTTACTGGTCAGTATTTAGGCCTACAAGATAGGCCTACATAGGGTGTTTATTTTATGTATGTCAATAGTGGTTTACATACATGAGCTAATAAACTTGTCCACATAGACCCTAGTATTAGGTGTGTGCTTAAAATTAGCTTAACGTTAAACTACGTTATTGTGGGAAAATATCTAGATCAAGGTTTGCCTACAATAGACAGACAGCTTATATACTACACTAGAATGCTATTTTACTATGTATATACTAATCTAGGCCTAAGATAGACTGCAACATTAGGTCTACAGATAGATTTTTTTATTAACACTAGCTGGTGCATAGGGCCTGTAATGTACCAATGTGCCCCCAAGGCTGTGTACCAATGTGCCCCATCTGGCATTGTTTTAGAAAATAAATTCCAAAAATTTGAGGTTAGGTGTACAGTCATAGCAATGTGCTTAAAAATAATCAGATAAATTGCGGTCATCCCATAAAAAAAAATAGCTTGAATTACCTACAATAACATTATAATCAACCATTACAAAGTTTATCACAACTATTCTCCGTTTCAGTGCGAGGTGGCATTAAATTGATGGCCCTCAACTTTTCTTACCCCTAATAGCTCTGATCTCCCGGTCTATTGTACGCCGAGTTATGAATGGCACGCATACCTTGTCCGGCAGCGTCGTATGCTCCGGCCGGCCGGCTCGCGACGCGTTATCTTACCTTTTGATCTAAACGTCTTGTCAATAAAATATCAACTAGAAAAAATGTTAATTTTTCGGTAATTTTAATAAATTTGTTTACTATGATGACAAGTTGTGAATTAAGTAAATACTCTTTTTTAAATTTCGGTTTTATGATGAAAACTACGAGAGTTGTGACCGAATGAAATTGCTATGCTTGTTGTGATATTCATATGCCTACTGATTAACCATTAATCAATTATCACGATTGATGATGATTTAAAATAATATATTAGCCAAGGACCGTTTGTTGTTGGTTTTGTTGCTAATAAACACGTATCAATGGGTTTTTACACTGATCAATAACAGCATTGAGTTTACTAAAACTCAATTCATTCATTCAAACGACAATTATTATTCTTTGTAAACAAGGGCCTTTGTGCGATATGGTGCAATGGTTCTTTATTTCATCAGTAGGGAAACACTCCCGTCTGTGTATAACTGATTACATGTAATGTGCTGCTAACATAAGGTATGTTAAATATACTAATATGGTAATTAGTAATTACTAATTATAATGGAGGCATCGTAACATTCGAAAACGTGTGCCCTACCGGGTCACCGAGGATCGAACCCGTGTAGGCTTACGTACATAGGCCCTCACTCCACTTGTCTACCGACTTGCATTTAACAAAAGGCTAATTTTAAAGGAGACAGGTACAATTATCTCCTTCTGTCGATTATAAGCTTAACTGACCTTACATCAGTCAGACTCAGCCATCGTCTTCAGGGCTGTACAATACCTCCCCTACAAACCGGTTTTTTTGCCGACCGCCAGTGCCAGCTCGGAATGAAACGGAGAATATTTACTTTCCACATCACTAAATACAATTTATATTCATAACTTAGCCATTTATCAATGGAAATGGCTCAGATTTTCAGAGCTGGTAGAGTTCCTCACTGCCATCTAGATCACTCATAATACACTGCTGAAAATTAAACATGGGTGGCAAAATTCAAACTGTACCAATGTGCCCCCTGTACCAATGTCCCCCCCTCTCCCCTATGTATAGTAATAAATTCGGAAAAATCGTTTTCAATTAACATTTTTCATAGTAAATACCAATTTCTGCAGCCAAGTATTTTTAGAAGTTTCGTCATGTTCTGAATAAAGCACACTTTGTCGATGATTACAAATTGACAACATCCGAATTATAGCATAGATGTAGGCCTAATTTATTGACATTTTCAGGGAATATGTTGAAAATAATACAAGTTGTACTATTTATTGTTATTACATTATCGCGGGAAAACGTTAAATATTGCACCTTGCACTTCAGCTGTTCAGTGTAATATCAATTTGTTGCAAAATATTTCTTGATACAACAAACAGACTCTTTTCACTTCAAAATACTTAACATTCTTATTTCAAATTTGGTAATAATTCATTGGATCAATACCAATTTCGGCTGGCAACTTTACTTATAGAAGTAATTAAATAATAAATAATAATCTGCTCATGAATTATTTTCTGAATATTCTTACGCTCAAACATAATAATATACTCAACTATTATGATGATATTATTATATAATATTTTACATTTCATCCCTATCCCATTCAGAAATATAGGAATAGGAAGGTTCAAGTTTGGCTATAGTTGGCCTACCTACGCAATTACGCCTACTTGTGGTTGTATAAGAGCGTAACAAATGCAAACCGTAGATGAAAATATACATCTTATTTAATGCGTGTGCGAGAAAGGTAAATGTTAGTGATCAGATCGGAAATAATCCCCGAATTGTCATAACCGGCGCGACTAACACACGTTAGCGCCATATACGCTCCAGCTCGGAATCACAATTACGCCAGCCATGTTGTGACGTAGCGCGCCGCCAGTGCTGCGATCTACATGTCGATTTGGTGCCCAATACTGTAGTATTACCAAGAGGGTAGAAGGGAAAAGAAAATCTTCCACCAACCAAAATTAATGGTCAACAGTGGAGCAGCAACAACAAATGCAAATAGGCCTACAATGAATCAGGCCTATGGAACTTGGCCTCTTAGGCTTCTGCTTAGACTAGCCTATCTATAGATCTGCAATGCCTACGTAAGTAGGCCTAGGCCTAGTAGAGCCTAGGTAGGCCTAGGCCCTAGGTAGGCCTATACATTTGGGTCCCAAACCAGAAAACATAACCTATAACTTCATTTTATACAACAAACGCCATACACGTTCGGGCTACTTACACCTCCCATCCATAGCTGGCAATGTATTTTTGCAGATTTAGTCATTGCGTTATTAAAGTTGCATACAGAGAAGATTTATATTAAAATAATATTTCCTGTCAAAAAATACTATAAAAACAAAATTATCGAGGCACGCTCAGACGTTAGTACCAACTTAGGCGGGAACGGGAATAGTTAGGTCTACCAACAGCAAACAAAGGGGAACCGTTGTTGTTGTTTTCCCGTTCCCGTGTCGTACTGTTTGTTTAAAGATGGCAGCAAAAACAAATCCCGAAAGTTCTAGTGAGTGTTTACAAAAACGAATTGCATCTGAATCTAAATCAACTAGGGGGCCTAATGATAATACAAGTGAGGGACTCGCTGTATCCATGCCACTGTTTACCGAAGAATATGAGTACGGGGTAAGTAGGCTTAGCCCTAGGCTAGGTATAGCCTAGGCCCTAGGCTAGGCCTAGGTAGGGGCCTGGGCCAGTAGGCCTAGCTTTTATGTCAAGTCTGACGAACTGGCTTAGGCCTAGGCCCTACGCTAGGGCTAGGCCTAGCAGTTTGTACGACCCACCTCTCTCCGGCACGGGCTCCTTGGGTCTAGCCCCCAAGCGTCACCTCGGACGGGCAGTAGGCCTAGGCTACCACCCATTCAACGTTTGTTTCATGCCACTCAGTAAATAGCCTAGGCCCTAGGCTACCTAAGGCTAGCTTAGGATTTGGGGAAAAAAATGCATGGGGCCTAGCCGGGCATTGCATTGGTGGGCCCCTCTTTTTTTAATTGGTGTTCCCCAACTTGGAAAAGTAGGTTAGGGGTAGAGGGGGGGGGGGGCGTGAAGTGCCTAAGTTTTACAATAGGCCTAGGCCTATCACATTATTTTTTTTTTAAAACATACACGCTTTGCGCCCCAACCCCACTCCCCCTAACCTATTTTTCCCCTAATATTGCAGTGTTGAAAAGTTGGGGAACACGGTCACCAACCGAAAAGCGGACGTTACACTGGGAAGTGAAAAGAAAAAGTGAAGAGAAAAGTAACTTTCCAGAAGTAGAGTAAGCATAGCTTACGCAATGACGTAAATAGCTAAGCTAGCAAGGCGCTAGACGCTCGGTCTCCTATCCGTCCCACCGAGCGCTAGGCCTAGCGTGAACATTAGAAGCCTCATGAATAGGGGAAAATCACTTCACTGCCACATAGATACTTCATCTAGTTGTCTAAACTGACGCTTTTTAAGTGGCTTTGGAGTTGTTTGTTGTTGAGCGGATGGGCGAGCACCGCCGACTGAATGTAAATATCTACAAATTTACGTAGGGCTACATTTAGACGGCGGTTTTTCCCTATTCTTGTATTTCTTGATAGCTTCGAATTGTCACGATCCGCACGGCCATGCTGAGTGTCTAGCCGCTAGCGCTTAGCTTATAGCCCTATGATGTCATTTAAGCTTACGGGACTTTTCTCGTTGCTGTCACACTGGGAAGTCGAAAAGTAAAAAGTCTTTCAACTAGTCGGACACTGCTCGACAAGAGAAAAGTGGAGAGAAAAAAAATTGACCTTGAACAGTTGATCTCGATTGGTTTCGCTGTTGCTATTGAATAGAACGCCATGCCCACGCTTTTGTGTTCGCGCTCAAAAAGAGTTTCCAGTGTAAAAGGCTTCAAAATGTTACTCTTTCTCTTCACTTTTCTCTTTTACTTTTCTAACTTCCTAGTGTAACGCCCGCTGAAGAGTGCCTCGCACTTGAGGTTAAAACAAAAAAGTTGACCGTGTCAAATAGGGTTTCAAGTGTAGACCTAGGACTACTAGGCTTGCCCCTAGTCCACCACCTTAACCCTTACAAACTCTTTTTGGGAGCCAATTTGTTGACTCTCCGTCAGGGCTGCCCAATTTCGTTTAATTCCCCAAAATGTTTAAACTAGGTGTCACCTAGGTAGGCCCTACCTACTCTACTAACCACAGTTAGTAAACATGATTAGGCCTACCTAAGCATATCGGTATAGGTAGGTATCATTCTCCCAATGCAAACCTTTGCTTATTGTTCCTGAATATTTCCAACTTTGTGTGGTTGACGAGATATAGTCGTGTAGGCCCCTACGAACAAAAGAGGCCATTTTATTTATTTATTTTATTTATTTTACACCCACATGGAATGGGTCAAATAACACGGACACAGCATTTTTGTTTTGGTGCGTTTTGTTCTCGAAGGTGAAAAGAGAAATCACCTTTTTTGCATGTCTTCTCTTGGCAAGGAGGTGTTTAATTTTTACTTTTTAGTCACAAATTACTTAACGAACTTAAAAAGCAGGGGGGTTTCTGTTTACTGTCTGTGCCTACATTACTAACCTCACATGCTCTAAAAGTTTTATCGTTAGGGCCTATTATAATAGCGATAGCTTGCTACTTTTTATTTTTTTAAACTGGAGCGACCCCAAGACTGGTTAAATGGAAGGCTTGAATGAGGCCAACTGTAATGAAATTGGTTGTAGAATAATAAAATATTGGAACACCTGGAAACATTCTAGGCCTATGTCAACAAACAATTTTAACACAAAAATCTCAACGTATATTCAGTTCACACAATGCCATTTCAAGTAGTCCTTGCCTCCTTGGTGTATTCTGTGTCATCTGTGGGTAGGACGTAGGTTCGTGATTTAGGTACCAGTAGCCTACTTTAAAACCACTGCCATTCGTATTTAAACTGTTTGGTTTACGAACTGACATATTTTTGTAGGTTAGATACTAGTTCTACTGTAATGTGAGCCTTTGATTTACTTCATTTTCAGATATCATCATGCTACCTTTGCAATGGATATTATGGGCCTTGCTTTGAAGAGCCAGTATGTGCAACTTGTCATGCATTTTTATTTCCTGAGGATTTGAATCATGCCGAAGCAATGGCAGCATTCAGTGAGGTGAGTTTTCTCTTGTATTAGGCCTGAAGTCAGTCTCTTGGCCTTAAGCTAACTCTAAACATTTGGATGGTGTCAATAAAGGTAGCCTAGTCTAAAGGTAAAGAGGGGTGAAAGATTAGGGTAACCTATGACTCCAAAAAGTTCTGAAATCTTTGGAGAAAAACATTTGTTAACGTCGGTTCTGATAATTAACAGTTTCCTAGGCGGAGGCGTACCTATACCTAAAAGTAGATTCAATTGACATGACATAGATTTCATAATAGTAGAGTAGACGTAGACCTATTATTTAATTATCTAATACTAGTAATAGTCCATTCCTCCTAGGATCTGTTGGTATTTTAACCCGAGAGTAGTCGCGCCCCTGTTTGTAACGTTAGTAGTCGCGCTTGGTCCTTTAGACCGCATTATTTATTATGGGCTAATAACGTTAGGATGACGTTTTGATTACGAATATAAGGTAATTTATCATTTATGTAACAGCATACATGGTTATATTAATCAATTATCAATCAACAATCAATAAATAATCAATCAATATTCAATCAAACACATAATGTTGCAAACCTACAAAAAGGTATAAAAATATGTTTTGAAACACCCTGTAGATCGAATTATTAGTAAACCAAGACAGTAGTATTATGCCAACACTGTATGTTGAAGAATAATCAACCTACAATAACAAAATACATGTCTCATAATAGTGATTGAGTATGTATGTTTTTGCCTCCCTTAGTCCCCTAGTCGCGCAGCGGTCGAAAAGACCGAGCAACCGAACAGGACCTCTTATCTTAGATGAAGTTCTGCAGAACACTGAATCGCGTATTGCACACTGGCTTCACAAATCTATTTTGGGAAGGTAGGCGGAACTAGACAAGTCACGCATGCGCGCTGTGCAAATACCAACTGTTGAAAAAAAAGTCGGTCTAAAAGACCAACGCGACTACTCTCGGGTTAATATTGTTTGCATCACTCAAATGATCTAAGCTTTACAAAAGAAGAACTTGTAATTTTAAGAGGATGCAATGCTTGCTTATACCTAAATTATCAATGGTTTTATATTGATTCATCTGTATTTTATATTTCAAATATATTATTCAATGTAAGTAAGTACCTACTAGTATTCTGTATTTTGTATGGTAGGCCCTATTTCAAAAGAGGCCTAACATTTTCTTGAATATTTTGCCCTAGTCTGGTCTTGCTTGCTATCATTGTAGGCCTATTATTTGTTATTTATTTGTAGAAAACTGATGACGGTGACTCGGGAAATGACGAGCCGACTGATCTGTACTACGGAGCCGAACGCAGGCCTAGCGAACATCAGCCGCCGCCGATGATGAGACCCCTTCCCCCGGTGGCGGTGCCAAAGCCGGATCACCTGGACAAGAGACTGGAGATGCTAACAAATCCCCGTGAGCCAGACGATTTGACTCCAGGTGTCGTTGAGTGTCTTCCTCCTGAAGGTAGGTATGCCTACGACCTGGCCAGTCTGTCTGACGCAAGCAGCTGGATGTATGCCTAGTACAGAACACTTACAAGTTTAAGTACATGTTGTAGGGCCTACAGAACCTATAGAAGCATATGCCTACCTTTCTCTCCTATAGTAATCAGTGGGCACTACTTGGAGTGATACCTTGTGATACCTTGGGCCTACGGGTTGGCATGGTCGCTTTGATTTACTGTCCCCCACTGAAAATCAGTTACATAACTGAGTGGGTAGACATACAATTTATTTATTTATGTTGTAGGCCCATATTTGCAAAAGTTTTTTTTGAAAACAAACTTTGAAAACATAGTTTATCAATTTAAAAAAATATTTTTATCAAGTTCAAGTTCCTTAAGAAATTCCCTAGGCCTATATTATATTCAATGCAACTGCAGAGTTACCAACTAACTTGCAACTTACAAGCACTGCGTATGTAATAAATAGGACTTTATAAACCACCTAAGGATAATCTAGAAATTATTGAGAAGCTAGGTTCATTATAGGGTACATTTCGGAGGCCAGCTCGTTCAGCTCGGTACCTACCGTTAGCGATGGCTTATATTTTGGCTACTAGGCCTAAATCCTAATGTGAACTTTTAAACTCAGCTGTATAGGTAGGCCTACCTCCTAATAAGCATTCACTTACATGTTTAGTATTGCTGGCGGTTTTCTCATACCTGGATGACATGTCGCTGTGGTGCGTTGGAAACGTCTGCAAGAGATGGCGACACCTGCTGCACACCCACGTGTCTGGAGAGCAGTGGCGCCTCTATACCGTACGTCGGTGGCCACTCTACAAGCCGCTTTGTGCAGTTCAAGACTGGTTCAATGTGTACACAGAGCTCATGGACAGCTGTCCGTGCAAGACTTGCCTACAGCAGATGGCTCTTCAGTCACAACCTCCGGGAGAGGAAAACTCTTGGAGAAGAAACCGCCTTAGAAATGAACTAAAAAGTGAGTACGGGCTGCCTACATTGGTAACTTTTGACTGTTCAGAAGTGTGTGAAAATTGCATTTTTATTTTTAATGTTTTGCATTAGGTACCGTACCTACAGTTTTACTGAGCTTTTTATAGCTTCTTCTTTTCCCTCACCTTCAAGAGCTTGTGTAGTCCTACAGAATTTCCTTGAACTTTGATTAAAATTATTCCCTAAAAATTTAATTAAAATTACCGTATTGTCCTGTGCTGTGTCCTGAAAAAGCCTACCCGTTTTTGATTATTTAAAGTCTAAAAAAACTAAAAAGTCACTTACCAACTTATATTATGCATGCTTATGCATATTTTTTTTATATTTCAACGAGAAAAGATTTTTGGGTCGGCTTATATTCAGGTTCGGCTATATTGGCACAATCTAGGTGCCCGTTAGGGCGCCGCAGCCAAGCCGCGGTGCGCTAAGCACTCAAGCACCTTATACACCAAGCAGAGTTGGGGTGATTTCGAGGTGTTACCCAACCGTCATGTAACGTGATGTGAACTTGAAAACTATCACAATCGAGGGGATTTAGGTACCTGACAACACATGCCAAATTTTATTGGGGTACGATTATTCCTTCTTGGTGAAAAAATGGCTTGAAACATGCTCAAAATCACTTTAAGGATGTTAGCTACTGCTACTGCCTACTACTGCCTACTACTGCTAACATAATACGTCGGCCCGCGATTCTGACCAGACGGGTGGGACTACAATGTTCATATTTTACATGGACATTAAGGTTATAGAATGATAGTCTCTTTTGAAAAAAAAAGTTGAAAAAGTTTGTTGGAAGGCTTCCAAATAAAGGTTTTAAAATAAGCCTTAAACACTTGGCATACAATCAACAAGTAACCATAGTTACTTGACACTTGTTGACGGTATAAGCAGAGTTAGGCGGGAAAGTGCGATACGTAAACAAATAGCGGACATTTAAAATTTTTCTTCTTTGTGTGGAACGAGAAAAGGTGTCATTATACTCTCATAAAACAAATCAGAAACCGTCCCTGGCCTAGGCCCAGATGTGGAAAATTATTTACAATGCAAAAGTGTAGGTCTAAAGTTCCATTTGGCTATAGGACTAGTAAAATTCATACTTACATTACATGTTTGACAAGCCTAGCCAACCCTATGCCAGCACAACATTATGAACTTGCTCAACTGTTTGTTTACATAATTGCAACAATCAAATCATTTCATACAACTTGTCTTTCGATTGGCCGGCGTTTATGAAGGCACTGCCATCTAGAATAAATATAGAACTTTTTCGAGCTCTTTGCTATACGCAAATCTTTTTAAAGTGTTTGGATTTCGTGATACTCTTTCAACCATATAGGGGTTTAATATCAATGCTTTCACTTCGAAAACGAAAACAATACCAATTCCTTCGAAAACGAAAACGACTTCGTTTTCAAATTGCGTTTTCAACTCATCTCCCACGAACTCAAGAATTGGGGTCCAGTCCTTATACCGTCGTTATACCATGGTTATACCACCTATACCCAGGATGTACATGAATCCGGGTCTAGATATTTTACATCCTATATTGTTACTGCTAATACCATAGAATTTAAATCAACTTTGATAAAAATATTATATTTTAGCAAATAATTTTGTAATGGAACTTGAAAAAGTAATGAGATCACACACATAACAAAAACTTGTAGAAATACAGCCAAACCTTACACACTCAAAAGAAATGAGATCTAAAAAAAGGGCCAAGCTCATCTACCCTTCCACATAAACGTACAGTGTCCCATAACAGCATCCTCGAAAAGCTTGGCAAAATAGAATTTGCATGTTATTACGTTTAAATTAATTAGAAAAAAAGAACTTGGATAAACTATTACGTTAAATTAATAATCGCAAATTCTATTTTGCCAAGCTTTTCGAGGATGCTGTTATGGGACACTGTACGTTTATGTGGAAGGGTAGATGAGCTTGGCCCTTTTTTTAGATCTCATTTCTTTTGAGTGTGTAAGGTTTGGCTGTATTTCTACAAGTTTTTGTTATGTGTGTTACTATCTACTAGGCCTAAATTGAAATGTTGAAATAAAAAGTATAGGCCTAAGCCTAGAAAGGTTGTTAGACCTACTAGGCCTATGTACTAGATTGCCCCAGGGGTTGCAACTTGCAACCTTTTTGTAACGTGGGTGCCAAAACTAAATTAATTCTAGTGGGTAGTAACAATAATGTTTACATGCCACTAGGCCTAGGTATAGGTAATGTTAAAAAAATTAAATTTTGTTATTTAGGAAATTCACAACAAAAAAGCCATTTCAACATCCTATCGTACCTACGACATTATTAAATTTCCTTGGAATTTATTCTAACTTAATTTGGACTTTTTATCAGTTGAAAATTCCAACATTTTGCAGAATGACTTCCCATTTTTTGAATGCACTCAACTGCCTTTTATCTTTTTGCCCTCATAGGGGTAGGTCTACTTGTTAAATTCATTGCTCAATATAAATGAAAATTGGGTGAAGCCATTTGACAATCCGATCCAAAATTTTCTCCGCATCGAGCTACCAAAAACACAAAAGAAATAAATTGCGATATTGGGATTCCATTTTGTACAAAGATTGAATAAATACTATCTTGATCACAGTTGTCATCACTTATTTAAATGGTTGGATGGGCTCAGGTCAACTTTTTTTACAATGTAGGCCTATAATGTTTAATGTCCATTTAAAAAATTCGCAAGATCGGCAAATCCAGCTAGTAATTTCACATAAGCTTAGGTCTACCTAGATTCAATCACTTTTCAACCTTCTATTTTCACCAAATTGTTTCTGTATTTTGAGAGGTTGTTTTCAAAGGATGAGCGCATGCCGCAATCGGAGCACATTTCAACATTTCAAATGTTCTCTAGATGAAAGTTTGGGAAATTACTACAAATTACCTGCTTGGTGACATATTAACGGCCAGTTTCTAAAAAAGTATGCACTATTTGAAATTTAAAAAAAGAAATAGTACCAATCACATTGGCATTCTATTAGGCTACCTCAGGGTTGCCACCAAGTAAATTTAAAAATCCTTGACAGATACCTAAAAAATCCTGAGAAATCCTGAGAAATCGCCATTTATTTTGCCGTTAGCGTAATTTACACAGTTACGAAGGGAAAACAAAATTTCAGGTTTTGGTTACAAAATAAGGATAGTCAGCCAGATGGTATTTATGAGAATTTAATCAAAATTAGGTTTGTACTTAGGATTAGGCTATAAATACAATTTAAGAATGTCAGAAATTATAAAAAATGAAGATTAGGATGATCATAATAACAAAAACAAACTTGAGAAGTAACAAAAAACTAAACATAAAGTAGAAACTACCATGTACTAGATGTAGATATGATCCTTAAAAATTTTCATAAAAGTTCGGAGTAGGATTAGGCCAGTCATTGCAGTTGGCAATTAAATTAAATATGAAGACAAGGCCTATCAAAGATAAAAAATATTAGACACAAGAAATAATAGAGGAAGAACAAATAAAAACGCACACAGCCATTTAAAATCTTTTAGCCACTCGGTTTTAAACTTCTGTAGGTAGGCCTATGGCTTTTTTAAATAGCCCATCGTTTTCAAGTAGGCTATGGCTAGGCCTAGGCTAGGCCTGCTTTTATTTATTTATTTATTTATTTGGACAACAAATAACAATACAAAGTACAGTTAAAGTTTATAACAGTTTTCACCGTGTAGTCCATTTTTGCTAAACATAGACTAGTTGTTACATAAGTATTAATATAATATAATATAGGTACGTATTTTACAAAATAGTATAGGCCTATAGCCTATTATATGGTACCTCCTACTAAATATAAATATAGCAATTATTAGGTAGTTCTGTCTGTCATAAAGTCTTTTATGCTGTAGTATGCCTTTTGTATTAGGAATTTATTATGTTTTTTATTGATTGGGGGAGTTTATTGAATAGAGTTTTATTCAAATAATCAGAGTTTTTTTGACCTAGGTTTGTACGATATTGGTTAAGATGGAGGTTATTTTTGTTCCTTGTGTTGTGGGTGTGTATGCCACTGTTGAGTGTGAGAGTGTGGATGTTTTTTCTTATGGCTAAAATTGACTTGAGAATGTAAAGGCATGTAACGGTAAGAATGTTTAGTGTAATAAAGTAGGGTTTGCAATGCTCCGTCGGCTTAAGGGTACATAATGCCCTGATTGCTCGTTTTTGCGTGATGAATACCTTGTCGATATGAGTCGATATTCCCCAAAATTCGATTCCATATCTCAAGTGCGATTCAAATAGAGAAAAGTAACATATTTTAGCAGTTGATATGTTGCTTATTTGTTTGATGCTCTTAATTGCAAAACAAGCTGAGCTGAGTTTTGGTATTAGGGTGTTGATGTGGGCATGCCAGGTTAAGTTGTTATCTATTGTTATTCCCAATAATTTTGCTTGTGTAGATGATTCTACTGTGGATTTATCATGTGAATTTGTAATGCAAGGTATTTGGTTGAGTGATTTGTTTTTTTGGAATGAATGGAATTGAATAAATTTGGTTTTTGATGAGTTTAGCAGTTGTTTGTTCACCGTAAACCATTCGGTGGATTCGGTAATTCTTTTATCTGCCTTCTCTTGAAGTTGTATTGTCTCATTAGCGGTTATACTTGTAGTGAAGTCATCTGCAAAAAGCTCTGCATCCTCGATGTTATCAGGTAGATCATTAACAAAGATGATAAAAAATAGTGGGCCAAGGATTGATCCTTGTGGAACGCCACAAATTACTTTTTCATAGTCAGATCTAGTCTTTGTAAGTTTGTTGTCTTTTAGTTCAGTTATTTCGACGCATTGCAGTCGGTCAGTCAGGTAAGAAGTTATAAGCTTTAGACCATTCCCACGTATGCCATAGTACTCTAGTTGGCTAGTAGTATTGTATGGTCAACACAATCAAACGCTTTTGTGAGGTCGCAGAATATACCCAATGTGGGTAAATTTAGGTCTACTGCTCCGACAACAGTTTTAAGAAATCTACTGATTGTGTCGCTTGTTGATTTGCCTTGTCTAAATCCATTTTGCCTCTCTGTTATGGTATTAAACTCGTCAAAAAATGAGACCATTCGTGTGTATATTATGGTTTCTAATATTTTTGAAGCTGCTGGAAGAATGGATATTGGTCTGTAGTTACTGGTTATATGTTTATTTTCTTTTTGAATATAGGGATTATTTTTGATATTTTCAATGCTTGAGGAAAGACACCGTCCTCCAGGCAAGTATTGAAAATATCAGACAATGGTTCAGCTAATTCATTGATACATCTTTTGAATACCATAATTGACAAATCATCGATTCCCGTAGAGTATTTACGCTTTAGTTTTAGTACTATATCTTTAATTTCATTTGGGGTTGTTTCATAAAAGTAAAGGGAGTTACTTGGGCTTTTGTTTGTCTTTGTTAGGTAAGTTTGAAAATTGTGGTTTTTATTGTTTCCGCAAGTAGGCCAAGTTATGTTATTGTTAAGAGAGATGCTTCAGTCGTGAAGAACTTATTGAAGGTTGTGGCAATTAGAAAGGGGTCATTTATTAATGTGTTTTTGTTGTTGAGTAAAGTTATATTTTCGTGGCGCTTTTTTGGTTCACGGTTTATTTCTGTATTTATTACGTTCCAGATAGATTTTGATTTATTGTCTGTAGTTGTTATGATTTCTCTTACGTGGCCACTTTTTGCATTTTTAACAATCTTTTTGTAAATTCTCAAGTATGTTTGATATAATTTAATATATAAGAGACTTCTTTTATTTGTACTTGAAACCTTAATACCTTTGGTTAGCCAATTCTGCAATTTATAGGTTGATTTATTTTTTATTGTTTTTAAAGGGCAATTTTCATTATAATAGGAGAGCAGTTTGTTTGAGAATTCATTGTATTTATCATCTGCTGTATGTGCTTGTGTTACACACTCCCAATTTTCTTCTGTTAAGCTTTCAGCTAGGTTATTTAAGGATTTGACATTTGTTAGACGTATAATTTTGGTAGTTTGAGGTAGCTGATATTGTTGAAATTGTATTGCAATTTCTTGTGCGTAGTGGTCAGATATTCCAAAGTCAATTACTTGTGAGATAAAAGGGAGTGTAGTGTTAGTTGCTATATTGTCAACGATTGTTGAGGAATTCCACCTTGGATCAATTCTGGTAACATCTTTTATGGTGAGCTGCATGTTGCATGAGTCAAGAAGATTAGTAAGCTGCTCTTTATTAGGGTCCTTACTATTTTGTGAGACATCTACATTGAAGTCTCCTAGAAATATTAGATGTTTATTTGTTTTTTGCAGTTTAGATAGGATGAGTTCAGTTTTTTCCAGAAAGTTTTGTATTTGGCCATTTGGAGATCTGTACATGGCTACTACTACAAAGTTACATGTTTTATGTTTATTTATATTTATGTTTAGTTCAATACAGGCACATTCAATATCAAGATCGGCACTATATTTATTAATAATCGGTTTAGGAATAGTATGTTGTAGCCATTTCTGGTTTGCAAAGATTGCTACACCTCCATGTAAATGCGTTTTTCTACAATAAGATGATATTAGGGTATAATTTTCAATTGATATGCTATTTAAATCATCGTATGTCTTCCAATGTTCGGATAAGCATATTATGTCTATAGTTTCATTCTTATTGTATTGATTTTCTAGTATTATGTTTAATTCTCTAATTTTTAACATTGAAAGGCCTTGCATGTTCTGGTGTATTATTCTTATAAGGTTTATTTAGGCCTTTGTGGTTTAGATATGTTAGTGTTATGTAATGAGGGGGTATGTGTTCTACATGTTCTTTGCTTTTTTGCTTTCCTGGTGATGTGATGGTGAAATATGTAGTGCGTTAGTGAATTGATTTGTCTAAGGTGAGTATTTTTTAACGTATTTGTGTCAATCTGTGATTTGTCTAAGGTGAGTATAGTAGGGGTGGGACTGTCCAAAAAGGGTAACATGGGTAAGTTAATTCTGTTAATTCTTGTAGTGTCATGTCTGGGTTGGTATCAAATCCTCTGAAGTCTTCATTTAGTGAGTCATCTAGTGAGAAAGAAGTATCTACAGAGATTTCCAGTTGTAAAGAAGCGTCATCGTTGGTTGGATCTGTCGACTCTGGTAAGCATGGGTCTAACTCGAGGCTCGCTTTAGACTCGGACGTGACAGTCATGGCTCTGAAATTGGACACGGGCCTGTCCCTCTCGATGTTAGGCTCTGGTCTGCCGGTCTCGATGCTCACTTCGGACCCGGACATGACTACCGCAGCGCTCAAATTTGACACAGGCGTGTCCCTCTCGATGTTGGGCTTTGGTCTGCCGGTCTCGACGGTCACTTCGGACCCAGACATGACTGCCCCAGTGCTTGAATTTAACACGGATGTGTCCTTCTCGGTTGTCCCGGGCTGTGACAGATTTTCCGCGGAAGCTTCTAAGGTCACAACTGTGGCACTGGTCTGCAACTGGCTCCCTGTGGCAACTTCTGATGAGGTCACGACTGCAGTATTCATTTTCTTTCTTGCACTGCGGTGTGTGCTAGGCCTAGCAGGTCTATACTGCCAGGTTGGGAGACGTTTGGGGTCTGGTCTCCATTGCATTGTGCAACTTATTTCAGTGATCATCTCGTGGAGTTTTTGGTATCCTTCCTTATTTGGATGGAGTCCGTCGTGAGAAATATTAGAGGGTGACACCCATCGGTTAGTATCGATGTAGACCGCACCAAGGGTATTGCATGCCCATCTAATATTGGAGTTTATCTCGTCAATCAGGTGATTTGCTGTGTCTTTGCGATAGACTATACTGGTATAGGCTATGTTTGAGTTCGGATATTTTTGTTGGACTGTGCGTATTAATTGATATATATTGTCCATGATTTGCATTGGTTCCTTTGATTTAACTGAATTTGTGCCATTTTGTATGATTATTGTTTTGGTATATGGGTTTCCAGAATTTGTGTCTCGGCCTGTGATTTTCTGCTGCAGCTGGTGGGGTTGAATCCCTGGGTGGACTTCAAGGGAATATTTCTTGTTGGATTCAAGGCCTATATGCTCACATCCTTTGAACATGGAATCGCTAATCACGAGAGTGTCGCATCCACTTTCAAGGTCGTGCGCAAGATCACGGCTGGGTTCTAGGTTTGGCTTAGAACATTTTTTTCTAGTTCCTACGGCTTTTCTGAGGGGTGGATAAACATCTTTGTCCATTAGGTTTGTTAGGGGTTGGTACCTATTTCTTGTTTAATATCAAGGACTGAAGTTGGGCCTGGGCCTTGTGTGGTTGTAGTGGGAATGTTTGGCCTAGTTGAAGGAAAGTTTGGCCTACTGTTGCTTTGATTTACCTTAGGACGTGTGTTAGTGCAGATAGATTTCGATGAGCTCCAATTCCAGCCCGTTTGGCATACTTCGGTTTTGGGCTCGTCAATCATGTAGCTTGAATTGCACCTAAATGGAGGCCTGGGTCCATCATTTCCAGAGGAGTTTCCTTGGTTTGGTTTTGAATTTGAATGTAGGCCTATGCTTAAGCGTTCGCGTTGATTAGGGCCTAGGAATGGAGGCCTGGGTCCATCATTTCCAGAGGGTTTCCTTGGTTTGGTTTTGAATGCGTTGATTAGGGCCTAGGAATGGAGGCCTAGGTCTATCATTTAGGCCTATATAAGAGTGTTCTTGATCAGGTTTGGTATGTTGGCTTGGATTTGAGCGTTGACCTTGTATTGGGTCTTGGAAATTAGGCCTTTGACTAACATTAAAGCCTTCGGATGTTTTATCTTGGTCTGGATTCAATTTCGACCGGTTACTGTTAACAAATGTCCTGGGGAATACAGCTGAATTTTCTTTAAGCCCATTTGTGGTTAGCCTACTTGTATTGATTACATTTGGTGATTTGTTTAAACTTTAAATTACTTAATATTTTACATTTAGTAATAGTTAATCCAGTTGTTAAAGCCAATTCTAGATCTTCTACCTTGTTCTGAAGAAATGTAATCTTGTCTTCCAACAGGCTAATCGTTTTCCCCATTATTGTTATAATCAAATCTTTGTGATAATCCATTGTCATTTTGACATGAGCTCTTTTCACAATCCTGTGCACTATTAAAATACTTTAATATGCAGTCATTATTATATTATATTATAATATGCAGTATTAAGTAGGGCCTAGCTTTAATATTATGCTCAATAAGTCACAACAAAAACAAAAAACTTTTCACTCAATAACCCACCAAGGATTGTCCTTTAACACAGGGCAGAAACAATTTTCTAATAAACGTTCTATAATTCTTATTTACATACCAATTTTGGATATTTTTATATTAAAATGTTGGTCTCAGTTTTCTCTTTCTTTGTAGCACAAAAGTTTCACTTTATAACACCTTTAAACTCACTTAGAATATTAATAACATAGATCAACTATCAGTTATATCTGGTTGATTGTTTTGGTTGCCATGGTTGCCATGCACACGAAAAGAAAACAAAAAAACACAGCGACCGCCGGCGATGTATTGTAGGCCTAAGATAAGTCGACGTTTTGAAAACGTTTTCAGTAGCTTAAATAGTCCCATCGTTTTCAAGTATGCCTAGGCCAGGCCTGCTTTTGATGCACACGGAAAGAAAACGAAAAAACACGGCGACCGCCGGCGATGTAAATTGTAAGTCAACGTTTTGAAAACGTTTTCACTTTTCAGTAGGCGCTAGCTGCTGCTAGAAATGACACGTCTCAAGTTTCAAGAATAGAACACGGAATGCGCTATGTATCCTAATCACAGTCATTGGCTGTGGCGGGGTCGGACGGGAACCAATCACAATGCTTACAGCGCCGTATTGGCTGTCTGCCGCTGAAGGACCGCCTACTGTTCGCTAGTAGAGTATGACAACTTTCAATATCCCCTGCAGTCTACGAAATTTGCACATGGTTTTCACGCATTATATCTCCGCTAGCGATGTTTGTGTAACTTACCAAACTTTATATTTTTTGTTATCCCTGCATTGAAATTTGGCGCAATTTTCGAATAATACGGGAATTTCACGTAATTTTGAATAACAGTAGAAAATCCGCAAATTTGGACAAAAATCCTAGTATCCGTGACAACCCCTAAAAATCCGTAAAAACTAAAAACGGACAATATCCGTGAAAATGGCAACCCTGGGCTACCTACCTTATTATTTTTAAATGTTACATCTTGACCAAGGCGCGTGCCACAGAAAATGGCTTGGCGTGCCACGCAGGGTTGCTGATAGGGATGCACACGGTAATCAATATTATCAATCAATAATCAATATAATGGATATAATTTCGATAATCGATAACCAAAATTCATTATCGATTATCGAAATAACAAATAATTGGTCAATAGTGGCACCGACCAAACTCTAAAGATGGAGATTATCTAACGTTGTGCCATGCACTGGCTGGGCTGATGGTGTCACACTCGAGATTTATGTTTGGAAATGAGCTATCAGTCGACCGGACACGGAAGCCAAACACATGACATCGAAGACAGCGAAGGGCCGAGGCAGCAAACAGAACGCGATTGAATTGTTTTGTGTTACACTTGTCACACTTGAGATTCCACTTATAGATCGGAACAGGTTTTGTTGGTGATATCGATATTATCGATAATGACATAACCATTTTGATAATCGATTATGAAAAAAGGATCGATGTGCATCCCTAGTTGCTGACCCCTGACCTAGCCTACGTATGTAATAAAAATGGGAATGGACAAACATCGGTTTGAGACATTAACTATTTTATTTTTATCTATCCCTTCCTAGACATGAGGACGGATCCTCCGGAAGGAATTGAAGCAGCCCCACTGGACCAGAAGTGTTGCCACTGGCAAGCCACCATCACAGGCCCAGTTGGAAGTCCCTATGAGGGAGGACTGTTTTACCTCTACCTGCAAGTACCGTACGGATACCCAATGTGTCCTCCAATTGTCCGTTTCCTTACTCGTATTTTCCATCCAAACGTCTCGCGCCACGGGGATGTGGGCATCGACTCGATTCACCACAACTGGAGCTTAGCACTGACAATATCCAAGGTGCTTATTTCGGTCCAGAGTCTTCTCACTGATCCATACTGCCAGGTAAGGCGATTAAAATTATATATGTATGGAATAGACCAAGTTATGGGTTAATTAAGAGTCCCGATAATTCAGGCTAGGCCTAATTGTGTCTCCGGATGATTAGGCTAAACATATAAATTGGTTTTATTGCCATGTATAAGGCCTCTATGTACCTAATAGAAACGATTCCGAAATATTTTTTAAGGTCGCTCATTGTTCTCAAGCATAAATTAAAGATGGGACACGCTGAAAAGAATAGAATTTGATAGAACTAGGTAGGTCCAATGGATCCCCAGCCACTGCAAGATCATGGGGAATGAAAAGGTAGATTTCTTGGCCAAAAGTGCCACAAAAGCACCGCAACTACCACAAGCGCCTCTCCTTCAAAAATGTAAAAAATAGATCATATCCAGTGGCGAAGCGTCGGGGTAGGCATTGAGACAGTGTCTACCCTACTCAAAAAATTAATAACGAAAAAAAATAATATTCTAAACGCTGTTTTACAAGTGAGAAATGGTTTTCAAACGTACGCGGGCAAAGCAACGAATGAACGCGTTACCTTTCTGCGCGGATGTTGACTCTTTCCATGCCTATGCACTACTTTTGAGACAACTAGGATTCTGTCTCCGAGCCTTCCCCTATTACACCCACAACTCTATGGCCCAGCGCTTGTCCACTCCCCTCCACTTCCCCTCCTTCTTCCCAAGTAGCATAGGCAAATGAGACATGTCTCCTCGCGCTTCAGCTCGTGTTTCGGCTGCATTTTCTATTGTTGTGCGCATGGATACTATTATACACTTGAATAAGCGCGCGAGCGTGCTCGAATAAGTGTTACAGCCTTACAGCTTGAGTTGTTTTGTTATATTTAATATTATTCTGATTCTGAAAGGGCTCCAAAATTGCAAAAATATAATAGGGATGATCGACAAAATGAAGTTTCCACTGTACAAAAACAACGTTATTTTGTTATTGCTTTCCGACTAATACTTTTTCTACAACGCACCAAACGCATTCTAAGACCTTGATTTTCAAAATTTTCGCCTGCGGCGCTGATGTTGGGGGGCTCTGCCCCCCAAACCCCCCGTGCTTGGTTCCTTTCCCACGAATATACATGTACCAAAAGAAACATGATTCGTCTGTGTCTACCCTGTAAAATGTTCACGCTTCGCCACTGATCATATCGACCACAAAAAAGATCTTCAGGAACAAAGGCTTCTTTCTGAATAGGTTAACACAGAGTTGCCACCTAGAAAAAATTAAAATCCTGTTTGAGTACATCAAATCAAATCCTTGAAAATCCTTTTAATGCTTAAATGTACCCATTTCGATATGATATTGATATATCAAAATGTAATTGTTGTAAAAAAAAAATTAAAAGAGTAGGCCCATTTTTAATTATTTGAAAATTCTGGACCGGCACCTCCACCATCCCCCCACATTTTGAGCACTAAAATGTTTAATTTCGTGAGTTAATTCGCGTTTTGACCAGTTTTATACAATTTTGTTCGTTATTTCGCGCTATACACGAGATTTCGTGAAATTCGCGTTTTCAAAATGTGGCTTTTCCATCTCTAAATGATGTAATTCGTCGACAATATTACATTTTAGGCAATAAAATGGATATTTAAAAAATTCGTGAATTTCGTTATCACCATTTTTCACTACCTCTTAAGTATAGGTAGAGGTAATGAAAAATGGTGATATAAAAACGCAAATTTCGTTTTTAAAAACCCAAATTTCGCGTTTTTCGCGATTTCGAAAAATTGTCAAAAACGTTTCGAAAAAATCCAAAAATCCCCCAAAAAAAACAAAAAACAAACCCTTAAGTTAGGGATGACATCGATTCCAAAAAGTTAGAATCGATCATTGTGACCTAAAAATCGATTCAGAGTCGATTCCCAACAAAAAATAAATATTTGTATGCACTGTTATTTTGGTGGACTGTTTCCGCGGAGTCATATACGCGTCGTTATTTCCGTGTTCTATTTCCGTGAGCCCGTGACGCGCGCGTTGCGTTGACTGTTTGATGACTCGCACGCGTAATAT
The DNA here is from genome assembly GCA_024449915.1 of Sweltsa coloradensis. Lineage (NCBI taxonomy): Eukaryota > Metazoa > Arthropoda > Insecta > Plecoptera > Chloroperlidae > Sweltsa > Sweltsa coloradensis. Next base: position 216,701 of record JAMZAV010001319.1, read on the forward strand.
TCAGTCTGGACCGGCACCTCCACCAAAACTGGACCGGCACCTCCACCATCCCTTACATTTTGCACTCTAAACGGTTCAATTTCGCGAGTTAATTCGCGTTTTGACCAGTTTCATACAATTTTGTTCGTTATTTCGCGCTACACACGAGATTTCGCGAATTTCGCGATTTCAAAATGTGTTTTTTCCATCTCTAAATGATGTAATTCATCGACAATATTACATTTTAGGCACTAAAAAGGACATTTAAAAAAATTCGCAAATTTCGTTATCACCATTTTTCACTACCTCTAAGTATAGGCTATAATTTTCACAATTTGACTTAATTTTTTTGCATTGTTCTATCTATATTCTAATCTTTTCCAGCTTATCTTAAATTTTCTTTAACAACTGGTAACAATAAGCGACCATAAAAAATGTTCTGGAATATGTAGTACAGAGCAATAAAACTATTTAAATAAATAAATAAAATAAATAAATTCGTATTAGAGTCTACTCACTCAGTCATATAACTGATTTGGGGGACAGTAAACCAAATCGACCAAGCCAACACTGTAGACCCCAACGCAATCGATGAGTGAGCGATAACCAACCAAAGATCGATATTTTTTAATAGGAAATATAGCAATCAGTGGTATGGACCGTGTGAACACCCGCGGATCAACGCCAGAATCAACAAGGCCGATTCAGAACAACTTTAAATTTATTATGTGCCTCGTTGCTAGGACGGCTCCAAAGTCACCGTTTACGAATTCCTAAGAAAAGAACTGATGGACTTAAGTCCAAATCAGAAGATAAAAAACTTCTGACTAACATGAATCAAACCCTGGACCTTCTGCATTGGAAGCAGAGATGCTAACTACAAGACCAATCCAATCCAAATCAACCAATCTGGGGAATACCCAGACAAAATGGCTTGAATTAACGGGACTCGACTGTACTAGGCTACGTCTGGCACTGGTTGCAAAGATGTGGCCATGGACGTATATAGCAGTAGCAGTGTTCATGTACTCGGCTCAAATTAACTTACGTTCTTCTGGCATTAACAATCTCACCAATTCTATGTACCCCAGCAAATTGTAATCTCAGGCTCATCACCAGAGGTGTTTTTGTGTCAGTTCTGAGTTGTAGGGTAATCTCTCTGAAGGACAAGAATGGAACCATTTAAATCTAATTATCTCTAGTTAAAGATTCTTCAGGGGGAAGAAAAGCAATTAAGTGTATACGTGCACAACGTGCCTTATTTATTTGGCTTCATCTTCATACCTTGTGAACGTTGTGTCCTGTATGTCCTGCAATTTAAGAGAAATTGTAACCCATAAATGAAGAAACAATTTCCAAACTCGGGGCTGCCCGTCGAACCATTCAGCATCACCAGAATGGTGGAGGTGCCGGATCGGATTCGAATTCAAACTATTCGAGATTCGAACCGAATCAAAGTTGACAACTATACACAAATATTATTAGAATTTTGAATATTTGCACATCCTACGATCGTGCATCTGAATCCTTGGCGGAGGTGCCGAGTATCTGTATATGTTTAACTTTGGTTGGACGCTTTATGTAGTACTTTAGATAGAAATTAAAAGTGTCTACACCGGGGATCGAACCTGAGACCATGGCCCGGTGTAGACACAAATACTAACATCTATATAATTAGAATTACCCTTTTTAAACTGGTTTCAACCAAATACTCTTAAACAAGCCAAATGTCTATGCATTTTAGTTTTAAGTTAGTTCCTTTTGTAGGACGAAGCTCTTTTGTTTTACTTGACCGCTCTTGTTACACGGGAGTGTATTTGTGGGGAATACATTGACGGCTTTAGAATTCATAGAATGGGATTTATAATTATTACTTTCAGTCCAAGGTCATTTATACTAAACTTGTCTGAAGAGTTTCCTTTCCATGGTATAAATTATCTTGCTTTCAGCCAAGCCTGTTCATCTGTTGATGTCGCAATGGATGTTGTTCTGTTGCAGGTGTGCATGGAGCCTCAAGTCGGGACTTTGTATCAGAAGAACCGGCCTGTGTTCGAGGACATTGCTCGAGCGTGGACCTGGCGCTACGCTATGCACGACGTCGTTGTTAGACCCTAGGAGCCCGTCCACCCTGTACTTGCATGGCGTCGTGAAACCCTAGTCCCTCCAATATCCTCTCTCCCTGCATGACGTCTAGGTGATACCCAAGTCTTCCCGCACACCTCCGTACGTACTATGGTAAACTCGTCCATGACACCCTTGCAAGCATAGCATCTGGGATTCCAATAAGTCGCACACCCCTTGTACGACGTTATTGCCAGACCGCAATAACATACATGACCCCCCCCATACATGACCCCTATAGCATCCTTGCACACTTCTCACCACGCATGACATCGCGACACCCTTAACCTCCACCTGACATTACGTATGACGTCACTGCAAGTCTACCCCTCCTATTCTTACAACCATCTCAAGAAGACAAAGGGCACTTCCTTACCTCATGTCATCCCCTTGTCGTCTCTACGGAACTTCATCCACGTTATTGGTGGCCATTATGCCAGCACGTGTCGGGACATCATCAATTCAACAGTTCTTCTAGTAGAAAATTGTTTCTGCTACAACTATTATATTATTTTTAATAATGTGTTGTTTTGTTCAATTTGAATTCATTTCCAATAATAATATTACTATATTGTTGTATTTTGGTGGCAGCGTGGGTGAACCCCTGTTGACAGATCGCGTACGTGCCTTTCTTAGAAGTTTCCACCTCGTGTGCAAACTGTGACCAACACGGTTGAAACCTTCCACCCACACATAGCCAAGCCCATCATCTTAAACTACATTCGGGGGAGATCAGGCACGTAGGAATTGGAGGGATATCCCCCTACAGAATCATCAGTTGTGCAGAGAAGCATGCAGAAGCACAAAGTAGCTCATCAACTCGTCATCATCAAGAAGAGTTCCTACGCACCTGGATGATCTGAGAGATTCAGCAGACCTTGACTCGGAGCATGTTTTACAAGTTCTGTTATTAATGTGCAATATTACCCTGAAGTGTATTTCCTCAACGATATCTTGCATTTTGCTCTGTTTTTTATTTTAAATAAACCTGGTTTATCTCAACAAACATTCATTTTGCGCCACATTGTGGTTGGATTTCAATGCACTTAAACTTATTTTGTCATAAATATATGTAATAAAAATGTAATAAAATAAATTTCCTGTTTGTATTCTGCATTTTACGTTTTATGTATGCAATTCGAATAGAGTGCAATGGGCGGATAAGGAACACATGAATTCGTTCCATCTCATCGTGGATGTTGTCGCGCTCAGTAGATGTTTATGGTGATCCTACAGCAAGAAAATCTGCACAAAATATATCCCCTCTTGAGAACGTTCATAAAATTAATGTAGTTGAAGCAAGCGACCTTGTTTCCAGTAATAGTAAAAAAAAGAATCATTACCAGTACGTATTTAATGTTGAATTTTAAGTCGGTAAATGCCGTTCAATTCAATTTCCAAATAATGTACTTATAACCTCAAAGCATTGAATTTGAAAGATTTTCATACCGAAGTAATATCGTAACCCATAATAGCGGGAGACGCACACTGAAGATGATTTAGTTTATACTGTGACAGAAGTAAATTGAAAGACGTGGTCGGATGTCCACTTCAGAGTGAACGTAGTCTACTCTCTTGCAAAGTCAATAGATGTAAAATTAAATACTATAGTTTTGAACATGCGAAATAGGAATTGAAAGATTTCTTCTCTATTCCTATTCTTGCGGATGAAAAGAAGAGATTTTATCCCACTAGTATTAGTACACAAGCGAGCCAGTAGCCTACATTCGAATTCGACTACTACTCATTGCCTTGGGTAACATATTTCTCAAACTTTATGCAAGTAAAGAGATACGAAGGCTTCTTCATTGGAAATTTTCAAAAATATAATTGACGGAAAGTAATATTACAAAATCTATTGATTTACATTTTATTCTGTATTCTGTAATACAATAATGCAAAACAAAAACGTCACACCACGCCTATGCTTTATGGTAGATCTACAATAAATTTTGGATTTTAATTTCTTTTTTAACTGATATTTTTCATTAATTTTTTTATATATCATTTAGAAAATATTTGAATGCAAGAAGGATAACTAGCCTACTAAGTCAGTGCATGGCATACAATCATATAGGTACCAATAACAATGTATAATATTCTTTCTTAAAAGAATACAAACAAAATATTATTATGATATTTCTTCAAAATCTTTATGGTCAGTTTATAATAAGTTGACAGGTAACAAAGAGAAAAAAGAGTGTAGCATAGCCTCATTGACAGAGAATGGGGTATCCTACACATCTAATCCAGATATTTGCTGTTTGTTACAAAAAAGTTTTTTTGTGAACGATGTAGATTTTTCCAGTGAAATTGGTAAGTTTAAAGATTTAAATAGAAGAGAAGCAGAGAATCTCCCGCATACAAATGTAACTAATGAAGAAGTCATTTCAGCAATTAAACGCCTTAAAATTAGAAGCTCCGCAACAATTCAAGAGATTCCATGCATAGTATTTAAGAAATGCGCATCAATAGTCGGATTATTAGCGTATCTAATTTCCCATTTCTTTCTTGTAGGTGATTTCCCAACACAGCTGAAATTGGCAAGGGTAACGCCTATTTATAAGGGTAAAGGTAAAAAGAGTGATAGGAATTCTTATCGACCTATATCAACTCTTCCAATTGTAGGGAAAATTATTGAAAATATTTTACACAAGAGGTTATTACATGAAGTGGATGCATCTGAAGGTTTAAGTGCAAACCAGCATGGTTTCAGGAAAGGCAGGTCAACGCAAAGTGCCCTTCTAGCATTTACAGATTTTATCTATAAAGGGATTGATAAGCGTAATGGTAAGGTTGGAGCTGTCTTTGTTGGTCTTAGAAAAGCATTTGATTCAGTACCTTTTTTTACCTCTTTTAATAAAATTAAAAACCAGGTATAGCGTAAGTCCTTATTTGTTATGTCAATTTTGGCGGATTATTTTTTAAAAAGAAAAATGTTTATAAATCTTGCAAAATATAGTTCACAAGTATTCAATATATTTTGTGGAGTACCCAAGGATCAATATTAGGACCCCTGTTATTTATTCTTTATATAGATGATATATCTACTATAATGGGAGGCATCAATTATATCTTATATGCTGATGACTTGGTCTTTTATTTAGAAGGTATGGATGTCAAAGAGATCGTAAGACGTCTTCAAGAAGTTCTAAAGAGGATGGATGATTGGTTTAAAACTCAGGAACTTGATATTAATTATAGCAAAACAAATTTTATGATTTTTCATAAGGCTAATGATAGAAGCATGAATGATATTTATTTGACGTTAAATTGTAATGGTAAGTTAATTTCTAGAGTGTATGAATTTAAATATCTTGGAGTTTTCTTAGATTGTAATTTAAATTTTAAGAAACATGAATATGTGTGTAATAAAGTATCATCAGCAATTGGAATTATAAGTAGAATGAAGAGGTTTGTAACCGAGAGAATGTTGAGGTTACTTGTAGATTCTTATATTCACTCTGTTATTGATTATTGCTTAGTGGTTTGGGCAGTAAGACCTTCTACTGAGTATGTTTGTACTCCAGAAGAGAATTGACCATCTGTTTGATTCATTCCCTTAAGCCAAGATTTGCAGTCTGATTGTTTCACGATTGAGGAAAGGATGAAGTACAGCGCGCTGGTAAATACATACAAAGTATTGAAAGGTATGTTTTTAGGTATTCAACCCAATATTTTTAAAATTGTTGATCGTGATAGATATTCTTCTTTAATAAACTCATTAGTCATTGGAAGTTCCTAGATTAAATTCTGAAGCATTTAGAAAGTCATTTATGTACAGAGGAGGCGTATCCTATTGGAATTCAATTTCTTATGATATTAGAAGCCAGTTTACTGATCTAGGAATTGTACAATTTAAAAGTAAAATTGAAGCAATGATAATGAATCAAAGAGCAAAAATTGATTTTTACTATTTATTTGTAGGTTATTGTCTGTGTGTTTGTGTAATGTTAATTTACCTTCATAAGTTCTTATTAATGATTTTGCTTTTCTCTTTGTTTGTTCATTATTGCTTTGATTATGATATAAACAATGTGTTTTCAATTATATTTTTCTGCCTAGATTGTCTGGTTGCCGCCCACTGATGGAGCTTGCAACTTGAGTTAGGTGTCCTGTATCATTGCTGTGATCAGTTTGACATGAACAATTTTAAATAATTATATATCTGATATAATTATATATATGAGTCAAGATTTGAACACAAAAATGAAGATTGAACACAAGAATAAAGATTTCGCGTTCGGTGGTTTCTTCCGCGAAAGTTTGATTATACTCCCTGATTTGCTGTTCCTGATTTTGGCAAACCTCATATTCGTTTCAATGGGATCGTCTAATAAATAAGTTTTTTTCTTTTCGTTTTTCTTTTTCTTTTTTTTCTTCTTTCTTTTTTTTCCTTTTTTCCTTTTTTCCTTTTCTTTTCATTCTCCACCCTTTTTTATATTTGGTTCATTCATTAAATGCATATTATATAATATCATTTAATTTGTTACCAAAATTCTTGTGTTAAATGCATTGTTGTTGTAATGCTGCTATTTCAAATATTTACGAAAATGTAGTTTATTGTTGTTTCTGCATCTATGTAATTAGATCTATTTAGTTGTCCTCCTTTGTAAATCAGTTTTTATAACTGAATAGGATAGACGTTAAATAAATAATAAAATAAATAAAATAAAACTATAAAAACCTCTTGATTTTTGATAATAGCACGGAAACAATCACCGTACATTTCACTTTAAAATTAAGGGTTTCTTCTCCACTTATATTATTCATTTAACGAATAATTATTATGTTGATCAGTTTCCATACGTTCTTATGCAATTTTCCCAATATTTAAAATAAAACTTGATTCACTAATAACTCGGTGAAGTGGAGTAGACTGCATGGAGTGAAGTTTGTGGCATTGTCTCTACGCTGATTGTGTTTAGTGTCTCCCGCACTATACTGATAATTTTTATGGATACAAATAGTATCAAATGGCGAGACAACAAGAAAAGAGCAGCAGTCGAGACACAACATTCTCCGGTAGACCGGCCGGTAGTAACTTAGTGGTAGGTAATGTACTAGTTTCCTGGCAAGGTCTACTTGATCTCCGCTCTGGCGGAGGTTCGTCGAACTCACAAGGTACCTAGGTCTCGCAATCCGTTCCAATAACGTTTTTAATGGGGCGGCCATGTTGTCTCCCGGCTAGAGCAATTTCGGTGATTTCGGAAATCTAAACATTCTAGTGCCATTTCTAGAAAGTCTAGAACAATTAACAGCCGCACACCCCATCATGGTTTATTACTTAGTAACGTAGTTTGTAGTAGGCCATGTTTAACATTCTTTACCTGTCAAAACGCTGCATGTTGGGCTCCAGAAGTGCTTCCTTGCGACGACCTACCTTGTGAGTTCGACGAACCTCCGCCAGAGCAGAGATCAAGTAGACCTTGTTTTTCGGTACAGGTGCGTGACCATCATGTGCATTCGCACGTCGAGACTTTGTGCCTCATAGCAGTTAAATGTGTGATGATGTGTCTGAGTAAAACAGGTAAGAAATAACGAATGTTGTTTGTTCTAATCTCTCGCACCAATAACGTATGTACGACTCGATTACGATAGCATATACTTAAACTTTCCGTAGGGCTATAGTTGTTATTGATATTTCAAAATGCGAATGATTTAGCATTTAAAATAGGCCTACGTTTTAACACTAATACACTTTATAATACGTAGGCCTATGGCATATTAAATAATATATAAAATAATAATTTACTTTATTATGTTTCCTTTACTTCACTAACGATAACGGAGGACAATAAACAATGCATATTGATATCAAGATGTTACTCTGTTAGTTTTCATTTGTATGCTGAGATATTATGTTTGATGATGGATCGTTTACATTAAAACCACTGGTAAAACACGGGATTGAATTGAACGTCATAAATAATAATGGCAGCGAATGACAAATTTCATCAATCAAATCACTACCGTGATAATCCTAGTGTTAAGTGTAAATAAAAAACTTGTCGCTTGTCGTAAAAAGCTTTAGTTTTATCCGGCGTGACCCTCTAAGGTTACAAACTAGGTAAATAATATGGTGTCAAGGTAGTTGTGAATGGAATTACCAGTTTGATAAATCCATCTAAAAGGCGCGTCTTCTCTTGTGAAACATTGTTACAAGTTGTCGGCAATTTGACTATTCCATCGTCGGGCCGTGGCCTTCATACATTTTCATTAGTCAACCTATGCAAGTTTAAAGGTCCTGTCACGAAAACCGGGTTAAGTTTGTAATATTTTCTGTTTATGCTACGTTCGGAACCAAGCACATAAAAGGTGGGTACAACACGAAATAAATCTAAAAAAATCCAATTTCCTCCAGTTTGATTTATGCACTGCAGGCATACGTCACTTCATGTAGAAACTGGGTGGTAGCCACGCATGCAAGTGTATGATAAACGCCGTTCATTATACTCTGCAGTGTTCTGTCGTATAGGTAGTCGAATGATTCATACTTTTGGGGCGTTAGTCCCGAGGCTCGTGTTCGAATCCCGCATATGTCACTTGCTTTTTCCTGCATACATTTCTCTCTCTGCCTATACTAATCGCCACTCGAGAAGCATTTTTATACACTAACAATGGAAAATATAGCAAAACAACTAAAACTGATACTTTTTATTTAACGTCTACAAACGTTACGCAATAACAATTCAAACAACTTATAACGTGATGTAAGTTTAAAGCTTTATTGTTTTGTTTTGTTGTGTTTTAACTTTTAATTCGAGCTTAACAAGAGTTGCACTTGCAATTCGTGCCATAGCCACAACGGCACCTCAATCGTGCTGAGTTAGTCTGTTAATTGCAGAGGTTTGGGAATGGAACGTGAGGGAGTCGTATAACAAACTAGTGTGGTGGCAAGTATCGGTATTAGTGTCTAGGTCGAATTATATTACAACTTTAATGAACAATGCAAGTTTGACACCATTAGGAACACAACTGATAACAATCCAATAATCAGTGTTGGGGAGTACTAGATACATGTATCTAAATCATTTATCGATCCGGTTGTCGGTTCGATAACGTAAAAAAAACGTACTTGTACCGGTAATTGATACTATTTTTTGTGTATCTTCAGCAAGTTCAGATACAAAGATACAAGTTCTGTCAAATTAATGAAATTTTTAAAATGTACAAATTGTTAATAAAATTCTAGACTTAAGTTTATTTGGTCAAACGACTCGAAACCGTTGGATCATAAATGCTCTACTGTAGCCTAAGATATGGGGGAAGTTTTTCATGTCGCCGGCCAGAGCTCGCCTCTAGTTTCGGGAAGTAAAATACTTCCCTACATACTAGCTGATGTCTCCGAGATGGATTTTTCGTCTTTTTTCGCCTTTTACGATGTCAAGGCCAAATTTTCATCCCGACCCAGATGGTAATAGCATTCTAAATATATTCTTATAAAATTAATAAATCTTCAATTTTATATAATTTCTTGATGCCGTTTATATATATCTAGGTGCACGTTAGGGCGCCGCAGCCAAGCCGCGGTGCTCTACACACTCTGGCACCTTATACAGCAAGCAGAGTTGGGGTGAATTCGAGGTGTTACCCAGCCGTCATGAAACGTGATGTGAACTTGAAAACTATCAAAATCGAGGGGATTTAGGTACCCGACAACACATGCCAAATTTGGTTGGGGTACGAGCATTCCTTCTTGGTGAAAATATGGCTTGAAACATGCTCAAAATCACTTTAAGGATGTTAGTTACTACTACTGCTACTGTCTAATTCGTCAGTTTCAATCGGCCAGCAATTCTGACCAAACGGGTGGGGCTACAACGTTCATATTTTACATGTACATTAAGGTTATAGTGATAAAGTGCCTTTTGAAAGAAAAAGTTGAAAAAGTTTGCTGGAAGGCTTTCAAATTAAGGTTTAAATATAAGCCTTTTACAAGAATATAATCAATCAGTAACTATAGTTACATGACAATAATCGCCTACATTATTTACAACTAGGCAAACGCTTAAGTCTCGCCGCGTTGTTGGATGAGCGTAATTAGTGCATTGATCTGCCATGTGTTATGCGAATTTTCAGTTGTTCTGTGAAAAAATCATTACTAAGTTGAAGATTTTTTTAAAATTAAATTAAATTAAATAAAAAATTAACTTTAAAAAAAAAAATTAATCTTAAATGTAAAAAAGGAAAAATCGTAATATTGAAATTTTCATAAGAAATAATTATTCGATTGCGCACAAATTTTAAACGAATATATTAATTCATAAAATTAAGGTTCTGTGAAAAAATTGTTTCAATCGGATAAAGCATGTAGGTGTTGTAAGTCGAAGAAATATTAAAAAATCGAAAAAAATCGAAAAATTGCGATTTTCATGAGAAATAATTTTTCGATTGTGCTCAAAAACGTGGCAGTTCTAAGTTCAGAGATAACGAAGACCTACATACAATTTCATCGCAATCGGAGTATCGGTTTAGCCGGAATCGTGTTAACAAACAGACAAAAAGAAAAAAAAAAGAAAAAAAGAAAAAAAAAACGGATTTTTGTCTCCAGTGTAGTGAAATGGAATCTTCGCTTCGCTCATCCAAAAACGCAAGTCTTTGGACCACTTTATTTTTTCATTCTATTGTTAATTGGTAATACCATAGCAATTAAATGACTTTGATAAAATTATTATATTTTAACAAATAATTTTGCAATGGTACTTGAAAAAGTAATGAGATCCCACACATAACAAAAACTTGTAAAAATACAGCCAAACCTTACACACTCAAAAGAAATGAGATCTAAAAAAAAGGGCCAAGCTCATCTACCCTTCCACATTTGCACATTCTTAATTCATAAACGTACAGTGTCCCGTAACAACATCCTTGAAAAGCTTGGCAAAATAGAATTTGCATGACCATTACGTTAAAATTAATTAGAAAAAAAGAATTTGGATGAACTATTACGTTTAAATTAATAATTGCAAATTCTATTTTGCCAAGCTTTTCAAGGATGTTGTTACGGGACACTGTACGTTTATGAATTAAGAATGCGCAAATGTGGAAGGGTAGATGAGCTTGGCCCTTTTTTAGATCTTATTTCTTTTGAGTGTGTAAGGTTTGGCTGTATTTTTACAAGTTTTTGTTATGTATGGGATATATATATAACAAGACATTTTTAGGTATGGACCACGTACAAATAACAATAATTAATTAAAATAATAATACATTTTGACGTTTCGTGACGATCATGAAAGCCTTCATAAATATATATGTATATATAAACTATCGTTTTGCAATCCCTTCTCTAGAGATGGGGGTTTTCAGTACTTTTGGAGGTAATTATTTAACCTGTGGGAACAGGAAAACGGGTGTAAAGTTTTTGGATTCGAAATTTTTCACATCCAAACTTTTTGTCTAAGTCATAGTAATGTTTTAGTTGAATTTTAAAATTGATTCCAACACAATAATTTCCCTGTGACTGTTGACTTTTCGACATACACATTAAAATTAATTATTTTTATGTTGTTTGTGTAGGCTCCACTCAAGTGGGGGGTGTTGGGAAAAAAGTCCTTTTAGAAATAAATCAAATAGTATATTCGTGATGAGCTAAATTTTGTAGGTTTTTCTAAAAACTCCCTTATTTTTTTCCCGTCTACTCCTGCTTACAAACGCTTTTCTGGGGGGGGGATTTAAGGCTGTGTTTCCCCAAAAAAAAAACCAAAATATGCACAAAACAATAGTTTAGATTACTGGGGAAAACCTTAAGTCCCCCGCGTTGTTGGATGAGCGAAATTGGTGCATTGAGCTCCTTTTTTTATGCAATTTTCTGTTGTTCTGTGGAAAAACATTACTTAGTTGAATTCTTTTTAAATTTAAATTAAATTAAATTAAATTAAAATTTAAAAATTAACAAAATTTTTTTTAATTTTTTAACGTAATTGTTAAAAAAAATCGTAAATTTGCGTTTTTATAAGAAATATTTCTAATTGCGCTCAAAAATTTAACACAAATATATAAATCAAAAAATTAGGTTCTGCGAAAAAATCTTAAAAGGATAAAGAGTAGGTTAAAAGCAAAAAATTTTTTAAAAAAAGAAAAACCCGAAAATTTCGATTTTTTTGAAAATTTTTTTAAATTGCGCTAAATTTTTCACAAAAAATATCTAAATTCATAAAATCAGGTTCTGTGCAAAAATCATTAAATGGGATAAAGCATGTGGGTGTTATAAGTCAAAAAATTTTTAAAAATCGAAAAAAAATCGAAAAATTGCGATTTTTGAAAAAATAATTTTGTTTTGCGCTAAAAAACCGGGCATTTTCTAATTCAGGGTTTCGAAGGCCCCCATAAAATTTCATCTCAATGGGTATGGGGGTTTACCCGGAATCTGCGGACAAACGAAAAAATACAAAAAAAAAAAAAAAAGAAAAAAAAAAATTCCCGGTTTTTTTTCTCCATGAGTAGAATGGAATCTTCGCTTCGCTCGCAAGCTCACCCAAATGATCATTAATCCAGTCCTTTGAAAAGATAAAAGAAATTTTTTTTTGGTTTTTTTTTGTCGATGTTTTTTCTCTAGCTATTTTTTTGAACATTTTTGGTGCTAAGTTTTTCCGAAAGTATACCCTTTTTGGATGGTGATATTTTTATTGTAGCTACATCATTTTTGACTATAGAATGAGGTTTTTTGATATGTATAGCTTTTATCTTTACTCTTTCATTTTTTTCTTTTGCGGACAAATCCCACAGAAGTACCAAAAAAAATTAAAAATTGAAAAATGTAAGGTATTGATAATCACTTTTTCAAAACCTCATTCTATATCAAAGATGAGGAAAGCTACTAAAAAAAATACAGCACCCAAAAATGGTAACTTTTGTTAAAAGAAGCCCCAAAAAATCGTTAAAAAAAGTAGCGGGAAAAATCATGCCCAAAAAAAATCCGAAAAATTTTTGTGATCTTTTGAAAGACTGTATTAATTATCATCTTTTTTAATACTGTTTTATGCTATTTTGGATTTTTTTTTTGGTGAACACACGTTTTAATTTAAGGGGACCAACCAACCCTTCGCCGACGCGCGACTACGAACTGGTAAACGGGGTTGGAAATTTGAAATATAGATGCCGACCCCCCACGGTATCCGAGGAAAACGCCAGCAGCAACTGGCAAATAAATGTATTACGTTATTCGTAGCTATGGGCCCCAAAAAGTTACGTCCTTCTTCTGAAGGGGACCTTCTGCACGGAAGCAGGGAATCTAACCAGGGCCAAACGAGAGTTGTTATTGGTTGGAGTGCGAGCGAACGTATTTACTTCAATTTAACAATTCAAGCATTCCTCTACTGAATAAAACTTGTCTCGCAACATCCTCATAAAAATCGCATTTTACAATTTTTTTAAATTTAAATGATTGCAATTTAGGGCAATCCACAAGTAATGAAGCAAATTTTCAAAACAAAGGCAACCCACAGGTTTTTTAGGACGAAAAAAAATTAAAAACAATGCTTTTTACAGAAAATTAGAATTAAAGGTCGGGGCCCAAAAAATCCACCCTAGGGTTAAAATTTGTTGCTTTGTTTTAGTTTGTTTAGTCCTAAACCCCTGGGGGTTTGTCATTCGTTTAAAAATAATTTGCTTTGTTGTTGTCGTCGTTGTCGTTTTCGTTGTCGTTGCTTTGCGTTGTCGTTGTGTTGTCGTCGTCTTGTTTTTGGGGTTTGTCGTTGTCGTTGTCTTTTGCGGGGCGTTGCGTTGTCGTTGTCTTTGGGTTTTGCGTTCGTTCCCCCGTTGTCGTTGTCGTTGCCCCGTTGTCTTTGTCTTGTCGTTGCGGTTTTGTCGTTGTCGTTTTTCGTTTCGTTTCGGTTCGTTGCGTTGTCTTGTCTTCGTTGTCGTTTGGGGTTTCTTTGTCGTTTCGGTGTCTTTGTCTTGTCTTTGTCGTTTCGTTGTGTTGTCTTTGTCGTTGTCGTTGTCTTGTCGTTGTCGTTTTTCGTTGTCGTTGTCGTTGTCGTTTTTTTTGTCGTTGTCGTCTCGTCGTCGTTACAGTTTATGAGCAAGACAAAAATTTTTGACAAAGGGACCTACTCGAACAAAAACCCCCTTATTGATCTGTTTGTTTGTTCTCTACCATTAAGTAAATGCTTCCTTCTACCGGGAAAAGGTGTTGACGTGAGTGCACGCGCCTATATCAACCCAAATTTCACGCAGGACCAATTCCGGTCGACATCACTCCGAGTGAGACTAGAAACAGCTCCTAGCGCCGGAAAAAAGATGTTTCATTATTCATCTGAGGGAAAAATCTTTTAAAATTTTCCCTTTGGGGTCTGAAATCAGCGGGATGAAGTTTGGGGGAAAACACAACGTTAAGCAAAATTTCTTGTCGGGGACTAGTTTCCCAAAAATATCCCCTTTTTTCACTAGTTTTAAGAAACAAAAAATTTTAAAAACTTTTATAACCCTTTTCTGTCAATTTGTGGATAATAAACAATTCTTGATGATGAACTACGTATGTACTTATTGTTATTAGCACAGATAATAGAGTACTACACTATTATCTGTGTTATTAGTATTTCCAATTTAGCTCATGTTATGTGTTGAGACTAATTGAGACTGATTCGGGACCGGCCACGATTCGCGGGCACGGATCCTGCCACCGGCAATCCGGACTTCCTGACATTTCCTGACTTTTCTCCAGTCGGCATTGAGTCCTCTTTAAAACAACCCTAAAAAAAAATTTCCTCATATTTTTACCCATATTCTTATCTCAATTGCCTAACACCCTAGAAACCTATAGTTAGTCACCAAGAGGGTCACACTCACACCAGCTAGGTAAAGCTACATCTTAAACAACCACTCCACTAATCATTTCATGTTTAGTGGCTGCAGAAAAAGGCGACGCTGCTGACCGATGGCGTAAAGTGGTGTAGTTGTGTAGTATGAGTTGTTGCTCTTCTTTGTGTTTCATTCGAACGTTGGGCCAAACAAAAACAAAAATTTAGTTGGTTTGGGGGGGGTTTGGCTGCGTCCGGGGGCGATCTTTCTATTTTAATAGTGTGAAAATGAAAACAAAACTTTTGGCCTGCCCGTTCCTTTAGATCTCAATTTTTTAATTTTGGACAGGGATTATTTATGGTAGTCACACAATTATTATTCTTCGAAAGAAATATAAAATTTTGGGAAACAAAAACAACCAAACTAAAACTTCTGGCCTTATAAAACTTCTAATTTTTTTGGGGGAAATCAATCCAATTAAAATATCTCCGCGGGTTGTAATATTATTATTTCAAAATTTATTTAACTATATTTCATTATTTTGTATGTATTAATGTAATTAGTTTTATTTATTGTCCCTCCTTTGAAATCATTTTATATCGAATAGGTATACTTACAAATAATACACAATAAATGATACCCCCCCCAACCCATGTTATCATTTTCTGTAACCATACATACATCTACGCATAGACCAAAAAAACTGATATTCGGGCGAATTACGTATAAGAATAGTAAGAGAATATGCTTGGGTTTGTTTAAAAGACTCAAAGTCCAAACTTTCTTTTTTATTAATTTTTTAACCCTTGGGAAAAACTCTAGCCATGATAACCTACATTGCATGGTTGGGAAATATGAATTATCCATTCCTTTTTAAAAGTCATATTTTGGTGAGACACATTCGGTACTAATCTTTTAACGAAGAAGGGGCGGAAAGGGGGATTTAAAATGATAGTGCCCACAGTTTAGAAATTACTTTTGGCACTGGGATGCTACGATTAATTAAATGAAAGGGGTGAAAAGGATTTCGCCTCTTGACTGAACGCAACGTCTGATGCAAAATATATAGCGAATTTCTATGGACAAACACTATATTGAACACTGGCAAATCTTCCGTGCTATTCGGCAGTTCTAATATAAAATCAATCCTGATGCGACAAGGTTTTTAATCAAACCAAATTAAAAGAGGAAAAGGTGGGCCCCTACTAAAACTAGGAAAATCCCAAAAGTCGTTGTTAACAGTGAGCTGAGCGAGTCATGTGTTAGTACCCGGGAACATTCCATTTCCCCCCCCTTTTTCCTCCCAACCATATCATATATCTAAGTGCGCATTATGCCCCTTACAGTTGACGCGCCCTTATACCAACCAAAACCCTGGTTTATCTGTACACCTTTTATAATAAAAGCAACTTACTCAACAGTGACTCGCTCACTTCGTCTAAACAACGTTTTGGGCGTTTTCCTAGTTTTCAAAAAGACCCTTATACCCGAATGTAAAAAACCCCGCGGTTCAAAAAACGGCGGGTATATTTTTTCTGTTTTTTTTTTTTCTAAAAAATTGTAGAACACGTTTTAAAATGCTATGGACAGCAAACCCAGTACGAAATACGAGTAATGATTGCAAGGGTCTCAATCTCCGAGGGGGAAATTTAGGTAACCTTAAAGCGCGAAACATTCGTACCCCTTTGGGGCCCACTGCTGCAAACAGGATTTTTTTTAAAACGATTTTTTCATAAACAAAAAAATTTCACAAAATTAAAAATGGATTTTCTCAGCCTATTTCCAATTATTATTTTTTGTGATTTTAAAAATCGCGGATTTTGCTAAAAATGTTAGCTGCACGAAATCTTTACCGGATGACTTTTAAAAATTTCAGCACAATCTTTTTAGCCGTGGGCCGTTCTGCAGCAAAGTCCTCAAAGAAAAAAAACGATAGTGCCGTTTGAGTTGCTTTTGGGTTTCCTTCGCCCCCTCGTCTAATCAACTTAAAAAGCTAATATTTCCGCGATTTTTTGGCTTTCTGAAACAAAAAAAATGTAGTAAACTTATTTCTTTTCCTAAGTTGGTCCCTATAGCGTTGAGGTTGCTATGTCCTGATTAGAATTTGGCCTGGAGGCAGTAGGGGAGGGGTTTTAATAGGTCGCTATGCTATTCTTACCGCTTAGCTTGGGTTTGTTTTTTTGGAAAAACTTACCCTGCTAGATGGTTTGGGGAAGGCGTAAAAATGAGGGGGTATAGTCTCTATGCCCTACGATGCAAAACTGACACAATGGGGTTTTAAACCGTCGTTGAGGAGTCGCATTCTAGTCTGTTTTATGTCCACTCCCTGGACAGGGTTTAAAAAGTTAGATCTAAGCCCACAGTCTGCTCAAAAATTTTAAATTTTTTTTAAAAACTGATATATTCTCATTTGTCAATTATACTCACATTAATGACCTGTTAACTTTCTTCTTAGATGTGGCTATGTAAAACCCAACAAATTTTAATTTGCACTGATTACCGATTTCCTTTTCAGTACAAGACACGAAAATTTTAAATAACATGAACTTTTATGGTGTTTGCCTTTTGTTTGTTTTTTTTGCCTTTGACATTATGTTGCTTAAAGTTTAAGGCTGAAAGGCAATTTTTTGGAAATATAAATTACTTTTGCGAAGATAACGGTATACTTAAAAAAGGGAAAGTAAGCTTTACTTTTTGCCCAAAAAACTGTTCACATTTTTAAAAAGGGAAAAGTGACATCATAGTATTCGCGATTAGTTTTAAAATATCAGGTTTGATCTCAAATGGGAAGGCATAATATCCTGGCTTTTCACTCCATTTTACAATCTTGAAATAAAAAATTCAAGCGGAACGAGCTTTCTGTTATTTGTTTTGGGGCAGGGGCTATTGAAAGCTGCCCTTGAACTATATTACTCCCAAAGCCCATTGGGCATTTTACTCAAAAACAGATTTTGTAGCAATAAGTATCATCTTTTTTAAAAACCTTCATTGTAAAAAACCCCTCAACTGAAATAAAAACCTAGGTTATTTACTTTAAAATAGGTATTTTGGGGGACTTTTCCCCCTATCAAACATGGTCCAGCGCCATTCATATATTTTTTGAATATGCTCATTTCCAAGTGGTAATATAACCACATTTCTTGAACATGCTATTTTCCCCTACACCACTTCTATATTTCTCCCCGGGTTCTAGCTGACCTCTTCTCCCCTATTGCAATTTTTTTAAAAAATTTTTTATCATTTGCATTAGGGGGTTTTCAACACTTTTCAGCTCAAAAAACTTTTAAAGATTAAGTGAAGCTGTGACTGGTCGTATGTGCTTTAGAGTCCTTAACCTCATGCAGACACGTAATACAATACAGGATCATATGCGCAAAATTTAATATATTTATCTCAAACACATTTAGGGATGGGTTAGTGCATGCACTTTGGTATAATAAAGTTACGTTTTTTTATTCTTTTGACCCCCCTAAAAGGGTTTAAAAAAATAATATACTCTTGCTGCATACGGAGCGACTCGACTGTGGCTGGTGTAATAGATGAAGTTTGGGGGTAGGGCCCAGGGGGGGAAAACTTATATAACAAACGAAAAAAAACAATCTTCCCCCCCCTTTGTTACGGACACATTTACATTTTTTTTACTAACCTGAAAAACATTTTATGTTCTACTCTATTAAAGACTATCGTGGCGTTTTCTTTTGGTTTTTGTAAATGCGATGACAAAGATGTTTTTTAGGATATTTTTATATATTTGAATCAAAAATTTGTTAAAATTTAAAATCGTAAATTAGTTTTTAATAAACAAAAAGAAGAAGACACATATATTTTTTAAATTTTTCACACTTATTATTCTCACTACTTTTTTTATTTGCTTGCAAGTGTAACGTGCAAAGTAATGTAATACACTTGGTTAAAGCGCGTGTACGAGTATAGCTGACCCCAGTTGCAGCCCCTTTGCCTCTCCTTATCTAAAAATGATGGCTTTTTAAAAAAAAAGAAACTATTTTTTTTTGTTTTACTAGAAAAAACAAACACTAGCAAAGTTGTTTCCGAAGTTTACTCTTTTTGTATGCCTGTAATTTTTCAAAGCCTTCTTCTCTCGAGTAATTTTGTACTAAGTAACTTACTGGGTTTTTTTCCCTTGCTTTGGGTTTTGATGTATAAGAAAATTCAAACTTTTGTTATTTAGTGGTTAATTAACTTTGACCCCATTTTTTTTTTGCATCAATACCCATGAATTACGTCTTCTAAGCATTTCTACATGAGAAATTTTCCCCCCTGGAATTAAGATATGATTGCTTGTGGGCCCACATAATAATTTTTCGGGAGGGCCCCCATTCAAAACCCGCCGAGACCGGCAATCCTGACTGAAGTTTTTTCCGAGGTTTTCCCCGGTCTTAATTGCGAAAGCAGGGGATCCTCTTTTAAACAGCCCCCTGCACCCTTCACAATTTTCCTTCCCCAAGGCGCAAAAATACGTAGTTAGGCATGAACTGCACCCTTGGCGGGCTTTCCACGAAAAAAAATTAATTATTATAATGCTCCCTAAAATATTCTACTGTTTCAAAAATCCAATCACGCACCCAAGGGTTTCACGCCCCCCACGATTTGTGTACTGTAATTTTTTCATCTTGCCATCTTTTTGTTCAGAATTTTTTATTTTAGCGATAAACGGGGCAAAGGCTGCGGCCCCTGGTGCCGCATTATCTAAAAATGAAGCCGTTCAGACTATTTCGAAGAGATGAGATTGCAAAAATCGTTTTAGGAGCGTGGCTTGGTAAGGAAAGTTACGACCGAATACGGAAAGTAAATTAAAACCTTGTTAACGTTCTTGCATATTTAAGGGTGTGAAAACAAGGCGTTCGAGCCAAGTAGAGCTGTCAAGGCTAAGTTCGCGCTGTTTTCAACAATTAAGGTGTTTTGGGTATCCAACAAAAAACCCTCAAGTTCTTCCCTAAGAACCTTTTAGGGAACGGAACTTTTATTTTAAGCGCTGACATTTTTCGAATCCTTTTTAAATTTTAATTCTAACGTTTTTACGAAAAACCTCCACCCAAGTAAAACCGTCGGGTGTATATATAGACAAAAAAAAGATCATGGGGTATTTCGGGAGTTTAAAAAATTTCGCAGCTATTAAGGGGTGTCGCTGCTTTAGCATAAATAAGGTAATATTAAGCTTTAGTTACATTGCATTTTGCCAAACTCTTGTGCGTTACACTGTGTATGGAAAGACATAATATTTTTAAATATATTTGTAAACTGTGTTTCGCTTGCTAAAGGCCGACATTATTTGTAAAAAAAAAAACTTTTGTCGAGAAAATGAGTCGAAGCATTGAGTAAACATGTTTGACGTTGAATCAGGGGTGGGAAAAAGAAACGTATACGGTCGAACAAATCGTCCACATGAAAAGGATTTTACCAACTTTTTAGCACCAACCACCCAAGGCCAATTCAGTGATAGTTGTAACGGTCCAAATACTTTTAATTTGTTGATAGCTATACGAATAACAGGCTTATGTGGAGTAAAACTTCATACCGGATCATAAAGCTTAGTGTTCTGTACTACTTATTGTGGTACCTCATGATTTACGCGTATACTATCTCTGGAGGCTGCCGGGTCGATACCCGCGACTGGCAATTATGACTGAAGGGTTTGTGGTTGAGTTCTTGTACATATATGATATGTACTTGTCCCACCCTATATGTTGTTAGTCATTTGAGGAGGTCAGGTTGTCCCTATAGTCAGGTTTCATACGAGAAAATAAATTATTCGCGCATTTTCCCAATAACTTTAAATATTTTAGCCTGTTGGTGGATTGCCAAGTTCTATTTTCTCAGATGACAAACTTTTCCGGGACAACCGTTCATCGAGTGAGAAGTCAGGCATAGCCTTTCTTCCCAAAAGATTTTACATAACTCAAAGGGTTTTTGGGCTAATTTTTTTTTAATTTTTTTAATAATTAGAGACGGTCTCTCAAAAAATTTCCAAAATGTTTTTAAAAGATTTTTAAACGACCAAAAGACGAGGAATGTTGCAAACTATAAACCTACGCTTTTGTCTAAACTAAATCCTAATTTCTAGTCTACCCACGCTTCAGAATGTTACACCCACGCTGTCACCCACAGCACAGCACATGCTCGTACCTTGTTAGTTACGTCGCCGACTTCGTAAACTCTTTGAAGACAAGTATTCTTGAAGTGGAAGGTACTTGTTAAAGTGATTTGATGTGGTTAGCAAGACCTGCTATCTACAGTGTGTGGTACACAATATACTCCAGTAGCGTCATGGCGCTTTTGCAATGAAATAGTTAATGTACTTCAAGCGGAAATCGAAAGTGGTAACTAGTCGTTAAGAAGAGATAAGCGATACTCTAATTCGGGAAGTAGCTGGTTTGCTACCCGTAATCGACAATCCTGACTGACCGTTATCCTCAACTTTTCGGTGAATGCTGGGATTGATAACACAGCACTTAGACATGGCTCCCAGCTATGTTCACATCTCCAAGACAAAATTGTTCCCTCACAGGTTATGTAAAAATCAAATAAATATCGGAATATATATGGCCTGCATTACTATCGAAAATAAATGTTTGCCGTTTAATTTAAACTATTTAATTTTATGTAAAGATATTTACCGTTCTAAGAAAGTCCTGTCCTAAAAATTCAAGAAATTGGTTTAGCGTTTGTCAACTTGCATAGTATGTTTCTGCGAAGTACAGGGCCCCATGGCTAAATCTGATATAAGTTACTATTGGACGGGATTATAAGCTCGTTTGAGGTCGTGCTATAGTATGTTCTGTGTGTTGATGTGTTATTGTGTCACATTGTGTCCGCTCCATTGAATCTGTTAGAACACAATACTGGTGATCAACAGTAATACCATCTCATTTGCAACGGTTCAACTGAAAACGGAAAAGCGTCAAAACCCAATTCACGGTTGCACAGTTAATGTCGCTTGGCCACTTGTTGGTTTAATTAAAAGTAAAAGGCACTATGAGATACCCCCTTGTCTTTAAAAGATGAACGAGCTTAAAAAATACACAGTCTCGCAGACTGATGGGGGACGTAGGTAACGTTATGAGTGACGCTTTCAGAGGTGACTTGTCTTATTCATCATTGTCGTCGTCGGGATAAAACAAAAAAAAAATTGTGCCAGTGTGGGACTGTGTGAGCAATACAAAATTATCATAATGTTATCACTAGGAAAACGCTAAAATCCCGCCCCGTTTATGGATGAGCGTTTTTTTTTGTAAGTTTTTTTTTGCGTTTTTTTGCGTTTGTTTGCACTTTTCCCTTTTCAAGTGCTTTTTAAGCATTGTGGAGGTGATTGTTGTCAATTTCTATTGTTATTTTTTAATTTTTTATAAACTTCAAAAACTCATTATTAAAACCTTTATTTCTGAGATTCTGACAATTTTTTCAACTTTTTTTTTAAAGGACTACATCACCTAAAATTTAAATTCATGTGAAAACTGAACGTTTAGCCCTACCCGTTTGGTCAGAACGGGCCCAAAAAGTGACGAAAATACGTACTAAAATTTAAAAACTAATATTAAAACCTTTTTTTTCTAGGATTCTAGCTAACTTTTTTATTTTTTTTTTTCAAAGGTACACACACCATAATCTTAATGGCCGTGAAATATAACGTTTAGCCCCACCGTTTGGTCAAATGGCCCAAATGTCACAAAAAATTTGCACTAAAAATCGAAAAAATCGTAAAAATACTATTCTGAAAAATTTCTTATTTTTCCCAAAAACAATCACCTCTAGTTAAAAAACGAAGGTCCGGTCAAATTTTTAAACAAAATCGCTATGCCGTTTCCCGGGAAACGAGCAAAAAAAAAGACGGAAAAAAAAAAAAAAAAAAAAAAAAAAAAAAAAAAACCCGAGCTAAAATTTTTGGGGGACAGTGAAATTTTAAGTCCTCGCTTCCGCGCGCTACGCTCGCTCCCAATCCAAAAAAAAGTTTTTTTGTTTTGAGTGGCCCAAAATTTCCAATCGCTAGTATGGTTAAATCATATTTTTCCCTCTTTTTCAAAAATGCCAATATGTTAACTTAAACTTTTCAAATTTCGGATGAAAATTTTTGGTTTGGGAACAATCAAAGGTGGGGGTTTCCCATTCGCAAAATCGCCCCGGGGATGAACGTCTCCCGGGCATATCGCACCCCACATCACACCATTAACAGCCTTATTTGCTTACAAAAACATGAAAAATTTTTCATTTTTTTTATTGTGAGTAGAGAGTAGTAGTAGTAGTATCTTCATCGTTGGGAAAATTCCCATGCGAGGCTATACCCATACCGAGCTTAGCTCATAAAGGGGGATCTTGGGGGTCACATTTTGGGGACCTCGTATTGCCTAGTTATGGGAAATTTATAAGAAGGGGGTTTAGTTAGGGAGTGGGGCTTTGGGGCGCCGGAAAAGTTTATATTTTGGGGGGGGAAGACACAAAAATTATATTTTATTTTAACACGATGATTGAAATTAAAAGCCAGGGGATTGGGGTCGGAGCACTGCGCGAGGCATTTATCCTATCTTGGTCCCTAATTTATGAGGCGAGTTGGTTCCCCTGGACCCGTCTCTTCTTTGGAGGTGGTGGTGGAGAGAAAGTCTCGCCGTCTTGAAAATGTATTTGGGCGCTTCACGGGTGGCGAAGTGGCAGACGTGGCGTTTGATTTGTGGGGGTACGGGGGCAGTGAAATCGAAGGTAGGGCTTCGGAATGTGCTCCAGCAGATTTTGTATAGTTGGGTTTGGTGACGTCGGGAAGTGATTCGTAAAATATTAGTGAACGGTGCCGTAAGTGAGTGTCTAGCATTTCCATACCGAGGTCTTTATGCAGAAGGTGTATGGGCGTTTCTCTGGGAGCAAACGCCGTCATTCTAAAAAACACGATTCTGTAGAACTTGGAGTTGGTTTAGGTTGGAAGGTGCAACGTCTGCCCACACAGGACATGCGTAGTCGAT
The DNA here is from genome assembly GCA_024449915.1 of Sweltsa coloradensis. Taxonomy (NCBI): domain Eukaryota; kingdom Metazoa; phylum Arthropoda; class Insecta; order Plecoptera; family Chloroperlidae; genus Sweltsa; species Sweltsa coloradensis. Next base: position 240,511 of record JAMZAV010001319.1, read on the forward strand.
AGTCGGGCGTACGACTTGACGATAGATGGTTAGCCTATCATTTATTGAGATATGAGGTGAGATTCCGCCACTTTTCGGGTCACCTTCTTGTAAGTATCTGCTATATGCGTCTTCCACGAAAGTCTCTAGTCCATAGTCGCTCCCAGGTAGCGGCTTGTCGGTGACCAAGGGATGGTCTTTCCTGAGAGGACCAGAAGTGGGGGAAACTGGTTTCTCCTCCTGGTAAAGAAGGTGGCAGTCGTTTTAGTACATTTAAGGATAAGCGCTGTGATGTTAGGTAGAGTAGGCTGCTTCCAACCTTTGATTTTTTTATTCAAATTTGCATACTAAAATTTGCATCTCAAGTTTAACTCCAATTATTAATCAATCATATTCTTAATTACATGCCATGCATAAAGCCAACTTCATTAATTAGACAACTCAATATTAATAATAAAATGATCATAATGAATCTTCTAGAACGAAACTCAAGGTTTGGAAGTATTTAGAAACTAGATTTCAGTCTAAAATCTCAACGCAGAGGCGTAGTGCCCTTCAGGTAATTGGTTTTCAAAGAATTGGTGAATAGAAATCATGTTGGTCGGAGACAGAGGTCTGGACAGAGTGTATGGCGTTGAGCTCAGAGTAAGCCGTCAGATGCCAGCTAGTCGGCGATTATTGTTCGGTTGACTGGTTACCTAGCCGAAAGCACAGATGTTATCTTGATTCCGAGTAGCTGCTACGCAGTATTTTTGAGAGTGGTTTCTTTCTATAGTTAGGGGTGAGTCAATAGGATGGCTTGACAAAGGGCTTAAGTCCAAGTATTTTAACCCAGGGACTGTGGTCTCAAGTTGAGATAGCTCGGGTATATAATTGGTCAGATACTAGGAATCTGAGAGGCTTCACCATGTCATTGAGGGGCCATACTGGTGTTTTTGAAGACACGGAGGGTTTGCTCGGGAGAGTTGTTCGGTGGGGTGTCCACGGGTGGACGTGTTGCGTTGGGGCAGTCTTCGAGCGGAGGCCATCGATTCGGGCCACGTACCGCTATGGCGTCGCGCGAGGTTTAATTGTTAGATGGTTGCTACAGCTTCGGGTGGCAATCAGAAACCTAGATTTCGGTTCGGTTCGGGTGAAGTGTGGTGGTAAAAGCAAGATTGAGTTAATCGGGAAAAGTAATTGTGTAATGTAATAATTTTTTTAAGTGTGATTGCATAATCAATTTTGATCAGCGTGTCAATGTAATAATCTTGGGTTCAACCAATGTCAAATGTGGTTCATATCAACAAAATTCGTCGAAAATATCATCTCTAAGTAAATCTTAATAATAAATAATCAAACTTTGTTTGATTATTCTTCGTTGTCATCAGATCACTCAAAGAGTGCTGATTGAGTAATTTTTCTACGAGAGTGACTGTTTTTTTTGTCAAAGTAATTATTGTTTCTACGAACTGTAACGGCGCTAATGCTATAAATATCCGAATAACCAGATTAATATATCACCAGTAACGTGTCATGATCATTGGTCAACAAGAAATATAAAAAATCTACATGTGTCTGTTGACACCAATCAACAATAGAATCGTCGAGAATTCTCGTCTAAAGGAGGACTATCGTGTGAGCTGATGTTGGATGCCTAGGAGAGTAGATCGACTCCCGACATCGCCCATATCAATGGATTAACCCGTCAATATTTATCATCGTTCCGCCTCAAGATAAATCTACGTATTCCCATAGTGCAACGTAAAGAATAGTGTTACAAAGTGTCAATGTGCGCATATAAAAATTAGTGTCATCGTATCATCAAGTCTCCACAATTGGATTAAAAACAATTCTACGGCAGAAGGTGAAGTACCTGTCAAATGACAGTTCAATTTATCATTTTTGTATTTTGTAAACTTAAGATATTTTTGTCATAAAAAAAGTTGTATTGTCACCTAAGAAAAGTTCAGTCGAAATAGGAATTCACGAGCTCGTTAGGCAGGTAAATTAGGAAGAAATTTGTATCACCATATTGCAATTGTCAATAGTGAACCAGACATTGTTAAACATTTATGCAGTATATTTCCAGTAGTTAGACACCCTGAAAAATTCCTACCCTAAGGTTAACAGGACGTAGGCATTGATATCGTCGCTACGGAGGGCTGGCTGGAGTCCGACGGCAAGTATCCCGCCGCCGTAAGGAAGTAAGGTAGGATTAGGTTGAATGTAAGGACGTGTATTTGTGACGGATTTTCAGGTATTTAATTAATTAATTATTGCGGGAATAATTAATAAGTAGTAATTTTCTTTAATGAGTTTATGCTTAAGTCTGAGCTAGTAATCAAAATTATCAATGTAAATTAGTCTGCCAAGTCCAGAGTCGGGCAACTTTAAGGGCTTGAGTATCACAGCGCCAATGTGCGTAGTATTTTGCCATAAGATTTAAGCCCTCTTGGACTTTCGCAACAGCCAAGCTAGGCGAGCTGGACCTTGCTGATAGAGCGTCGTCGTCAGCAAAAAGGTGTATTTATACTCCAGGCGGCATAGGTGCAAGTCCGAAGTGAAAAACGTTAAAGAGGATAGGGCTCAACACTGATCCTTGTGGAACCCCAGCTTTAATGGTGCGTTTAGAAGAGTTTTCGCCCAGCCAGGAGACCGAGAAAGTGCGTTCATTAAGAAAAGAGTAGATTAAGTGTTGCAGGTACTCAGGAAAGTTGAACTTAGCTAGCTTTTCCACTAGTCCAGCATGCCATACAGTGTCAAACGCTCTCGCGATGTCCAGGTACACTACTGCAGTGGATCTGCCAATGGTGAATCCTCTCTCAATACCAGTGGTCAGGCGAAGGAGCTGGTGCACGGTCGAGACGTTTTTGGTGAAGCCGTATTGAACCTCCAGAATAATATTGTTGACTTCAATGTGCCTGTTGAGCCTGGCCAGCACCACTTTCTCGTAGACTTTTCCCAGGATGTTCAGAAGACTGATAGGTCGGTATCTTCGAGGGTCGCGAGGTGGCTTGCCTGGTTTGAGTATGGCAATTACTCGAGCCTTCTTCCATGAAGACGGGAAAAGGCATGCTCTCAGGGATGCGTTAATAATCGACAGAAGTCGTGCGAAAGCCTCTGATGGCAGTTAAAAAATTACTAGTCTCGATATACCGTCAGGACCAGCAGCTTTCCGTGGTTTGGTGCCCTTGAGGATGACAATGAGCTCTTTCATTTTGCAGAGGTCTTTCTTCGTTTAGGAGAGGCTTCGATGCAGTGTTGTAACGGTCATTTACAGGTCCGTCAAGATCAGGAGAGTCCTCGGCTGAGGGGTTTAGTCACACTTTTTATAAACCTTGTATATTTACCTTGTATATTGCACTCGAAGTATCTCGTGCTTAGCTTATAGAAATGGCAGTTTAAAAATTCATTGGCTTAAATATTAAATCCCTGCTATTGATAATAATAATATTTTATTCCAACAATCGATTCAATTTTATTCAAGCCTTTTTTTACTCATTTTGTTTTATCGATATCACAAATCTATAGAATTCAGGGGTTCGATTTTGTGTCACAGATAGCCCTGTGATTGATATTATGCTTTGGAAATGAGAAAAAAACTATTTTTACACGAGAAAAAATAATATTATACCATGCATTTCACTGGTATTTCGTATATAAACTAACTTCATTATTAGTTTCTTAAGCCGATCTTCTTTCAGGTCAGAAACAAGTTACCTGAGTGACGTTTGGAATTAAAAAAAAAAATGTTTTAAATAATTATTCTATGTCGTTATCTGTTTACATCTCTTAAGATAACGAGGTGTTTATAGTTTCCTTGGTTATAATATTACCTACTTAATAATCATATATCATAAATTGGACAAGCGGTTTTAAATATATTTGTATAAAACATAAAGTAGTGAAACAACCCACGTCGACCCGCTTAGCAGCGTGAGCAAACGGAGGAATGACCTTTCTGTCTGGAATTCATCTTAACAACTTAGCACTGAGTGATATACGCAGACGACTTTTAACCTTGGTCGTCTAGACACTAGGATTATAACCAGACCGTTTTGGTATTTATGTAATATTTAATGTTAAAGTCGAGTTAAAACCGCCTTACGCGTTAATCCACCATACGGTTAGACGCTGTTATTTGCAGATAAGCTTGGAGTAGAGCCCAACCCAAAGGGCTTAGTTCAGTATTCAGCAATGATTAAAGTGGTCGTACTGTAGCCCACGGAGTCTTTGTGAAAAAGGTTGCAGTAAAACATGATTGAGCTCTTGAATCTTGAATGACTTTCAAAACAGTATAGAAATGTGCAAATGGGACATTAACCTGTTACTAAAACAAAGGAATGTATTATCTCGTTTAAAAAAATGTTTTTGTCAACACCTTGTGGACCACAGTGTAGTTCTATTATTGTATACTGATTAAACAAACAGCAAAAGCGGGAATATTTCCCCGGCTTATGGTCATATTTTAAGCCATGTGCCTGGCCCATTTGGGAAAATACATAATAATTATACCCATATTGTGTGTATTTATCATGGATAAAGCAACGTCCGTATGGTGGACAATACATATCGCTGCTGAACCGCCCCTCCAGATTAGGAAGTCGTGTGACCTTGACATTTAATTACAACAGCTTCTCTAGTCAGGCCCGATCAAGTATATAGGAGGCCTTGTATGTACCCGGCACCTCCACCAAATTTCAGTTTCAATTTAAATTTTTTTCTGGACATAGTAATACATCCAGCGACAAGTAATGCGGACAAGTAAATGAAGCACACATAACAAAAACTTGTAAAAATACAGCCAAACCTTACACACTCAAAAGAAAAGAGATCTAAAAAGGGCCAAGCTCATTCTACCCTTCCACATTTGCGCATTCTTAATTCATAAACATACAGTGTCCCGTAACAGCATCCTTGAAAAGCTTGGCAAAATAGAATTTGCAATATTAATTTAAACGTAATAGTTCATCCAAGTTCTTTTTTTGGATGCTGTTACGGGACACTGTACGTTTATGAATTAAGAATGAGCTTGGCCCTTCTTTAGATCTCATTTCTTTTGAGTGTGTAGGTTTGGCTGTATTTTTACAAGTTTTTGTTGTGTGTGATCTCATTACTTTAAAATTATTTGTTATAAAATAGTAATTTTATCAAAATTGATTTAATTTCTATGGAATTACCAATTAACAATAGAATGTAAAATATCTAGTGGCCCAAAGACTGGCTTTTTGTAAACAATGAAGTCGATCATTGTCAAGTAACTGTAGTTACTTGTTGATTATATTCTTGTAGAAGGATTATTGAAACCTTCATTTGGAAAATCCCCTCGATTTCGATAGTTTTCAAGTTCACATCACGTTTCATGACGGCTGGGTGACACCTCGAAATCACCCCAACTCTGCTTGCTGTATGAGGTGCCTGAGTGTGTAGCTCACCGCGGCTTGGCTGCGGTGCCCTAACGGTCACCTAAATACGCTGACAATCCTTTTGTTTGTGTCGCCGATGCACAATAACATAGCAAACTATGGATAAAATACAAGGTCAAATTAATTTTTATTACGAGAGAAGATTTTGTCTCTATTTGGTAGTAGCATGGCGTCACACATGCTGTCAATAGTTCAAGAAGGCTTTCTTCTAGTAATTATGTTTTGTTGGTAAGAGAGGGGTCTGAGGAAAGTTTCTGTTTTTAGTCAGACATTACGTTTCGTTCACAGGCACCTAAGGGAACAAAATAACACCTCTCCCCCTGAGTCCAATTACATGGATTCAAGCACTTGGGAGACAAAGATTGATTGATGGTTATTGGGGTTTACCGACAAGTCAGATCTGAAGTAGCCCTTACCCTCGTTTGAATGAAAAGCAAAGTGGTGATTTGACCTCGGCAAGAAACGTCGTTACTCCGCCAAACCTTGCTACCCCGTGACGTGTTCTCGCCTCTGTCGAAGAAGTGGGGATTCCCTCCCGTCCGTGAGAGGATTAGAGAGCATGAGTGCGCGGTGTGAGCAGAGCAGAGGTTCACAAACTACCATGTTAAACCCTCGTGTCGAAGTGAGAAGAGATGAGTCGGTCCAATGGTAGTGGCGAAATACTTGGCTTGAGCTTGGACCAACTTTTTGTTCAATGTTAATCGTTCCACTAGAAGAAAACTTTCTCGATCGCTAAATCCCGTGAAGTAGATACGTTACTTAGTCGTTTTTTTTTTGGTTGGGATCTTTATCGTATAATTTTTTTCCGGTGGCTATATCCATGTGACAGTCGTTAGTCTTCGATATAAGGGTTGATCATATATTTGAAGTGGTTTTGTTTTTCTTAAATTTTGCACTCTTAATGTGTATGGTACTTATTAAAACAAAGCACACAATTTTAAAGAATTAATGTAAAAATCGAACAACGACCGGTATCATGTCGTGTCGAGTAAACGCCGTCAATTTACAAATGTTAACATTTTATGGATTGTGGTCCTTATAATTAAATAATAATTATTATTATTATTAAGTCTCTATTTGCAACAGGCAATGTAGCCCACTAGTGCAAATTTAATAGAGAAGGGAGGAGGGGAAACCCGGTACCGGCACATAGCCTACTCCTACCGAAAAGTACCAAGGGGACCAACGGCTTTACGTCCCATCCGAAAGGACGGTGTAACTTTTGACAGTCATATAGGTTCCTCCACTAACCCGGACTGCCGAGCAGACGGCGCCAAGGAGAACGAAGCTGTCACACAAGCTTACGAACCCTAGTCTGCTCTAGCCAGCGATATACGTGTGTTTCAGGGCAGAGCGGCGACCCACTCAACCCCTGACCACGCCCGATGTTGCTTAACTTCAGTGTTCGAGTGGGAACTGGTTAACGACCGCGGCTAAATCGCTGGCTCTGGAGGCGCTGGATATTCAATCAATACATTCAATTGGTTAATTTTTCGTTTGAAATCTATCCATGGACAACTCGCCTATTCTGTTTACAAAGTTTTTATCGAATCTTCATGCTCTTAATATTGTTTGTCAAAGGTCATATTATAAGCCTATAGTTAGTGTTGTGAATCTTATGATTTAGCTATCCTTAGTGTTATTATTGGTTGCAGAACGCACATCAGTGTGAATGAGCCTATGGTTCACTTTCTACAACTTTTTTATAATTAGAATGGAAATGTATATTTTGCATTTGATTATGAATAATTAAATAAAAATAATAATAATATCAGACCCCTATTCCACTGCGTCGGGTCCGGGGGTGACGACGAGTCACCATTTTCTCAGGCTACAGTTTATCAGTGCTTGCTACCCAGGCTCAATAAATAATAATAATAAATATTAATAATAATATTGAATATTAGGTTTTTAAGCATAAGCCCGCTTTAAGGACATAGTTATTGATTCATAGCAGTTGTCGAAAAAGTTTGCCCCGACTGGGGTTCGAACCCAGAACCTCCGGCTTAACGTGCCATAGCTTTACCAATTAAGCTACCGCAAAGCTATGGCACGTTAAGCCGGAGGTTCTGGGTTCGAACCGCAGTCGGGGCAAACGTTTTTGACAACTGCTATGAATCAATAAAAATAATATTAATAATAAATGGTTTAATAAATAATAATAAAAAATAAAAAAATAATAAATAGTAACAATATTATGTGAAAGTAGAGAATTGTGAGACATATCAAAGAAGCTATTTTATGTTGTAGTACAACCATTTGCTTGGTGATCGTATATAGTTAGTCGATTGTTTTTATTGCACTTAAAAGTTAATTATTGCAAATTTTTTATGTGATTAACTTACTTCCCTATAACACTCCGTTTATTGGCAATAAATAACAACACTATTTTTTATTGTAACGTTTATTGTCATCAACAACATGTGGAGCCGGTAACCTTACACAACGCGGTATCATACAACTTCGGCCTCGACATAGTAAACACATTAATTCAAAGATACTGTTGATCACATATCTTACCAACTTGTCCTTTTCTTGTTTATTGAATTTCGAATTGTGAATTGTATGAATATTTTACCTAAGCAATTAGTTTTAATATTTAAAAAACAATTTAGTCGATGACAACTCTTTAATAAATACCTATTTAAATAACAACTTTTCATAAATCGACAGCTATTTCCATAATCTTGTGCATATAGACCAAACACTATTATTTTCCAAAAAAACATATATAGGCCTAAAACAAACAAATATAATAGTCAAGACACACAAATATTAACAATACGAAACAACTTATTAAAGATGACAAATCGAGGGGATATTAAACTATTTCATTGGATGAGCGTAGCAAGCGTAGCGAGCGAAGCGAAGATTCCATTTCACTACACTGGAAAAAAAATCCGGAATGTTTTTTTTTTTTTTTCTTTCTTTCTTTTTTTTGTATTTTTGTGTGTCTGTTAACACGATTCCGGCTAAACCGATACTCCGATTGTGATGAAATTTTATGGAGGCCTTCGAAATCTCTGAACTTAGAACTGCCACGTTTTTGAGCGCAATCGGGAAATTTTTTCTCATAAAAAACGCAATTTTACGATTTTTTTCGAATTTTAAAACATTTCTTCGACTTATAACTCCTACATGCTTTATCCGATTGTAATGATTTTTTCACAGATCCTTTATTTTATGAATTAAGATATTCGTGTGAAATTTGAGCGTAATCAAAAAATTATTTCTCATAAAAATCGAAATTTTACGGTCTTTTTCATTTTTAAACAATTCTTTGACTTATAACACCTACATGCTTTATCTTATTGTAATGATTTTTTCACAGAACCTTAATGTTATGAATTAATATATTTGTGTAAAATTTGAGCGCAATCGAATAACTATTTCTTATGAAAATTCATTTTTACGATTTTTTCTTTTTTAAAAATTACGATTAATTAAAAAAATAAAGTTAATTTTTTTATTTAATTTCATTTATTTAAAAAAAATCTTCGACTAATAATGATTTTTTCACAGAACAACAGTAAAATCCGCGTAACACATGGCAACTTAGTGCACCAATTACGCTCATCCAACAACGCGGCGGGACTTAAGCGTTTTCCTAGTATTATTCATTCATTCATAAGAATTCACATTGGAGTACTAGGTTGGCTCATTAAAGCTGCCTGTTTTAGTTTCCTTTTTTACTTCAACTAATTAATTATTTTTAACTCTAACATGAAAATAAATCGGTCTTGCTTTCGACATTCATTTACTCGTCCAGTTTCTTTGTAGGTTTTTTTTAAAATCACGAGACGAGATTTTCCAATTAAACTCTTCAACGTGACATATTAATAGTTTGAACGCGTTTGAAGGTATTAAGAAAAAGTTAATCGAAAACTCGATTTCCATGTATATTAATGAGGTAAGGAACTAGTCATAGTTAGCGAACTTCCGTACCGAGCGTTTGCAGAGTGGGAGCGAAGCACTTTGAAAGCCAATAGTTATTCTTTCTTGGCGACAATGTCTTTCCAAGAGTTTTATACTGTCAGATTCATTGATTCATTGGTTGCTCTAGTTTCGTTCAAAACACCGCAGTTAAGTTTACGGAAGTGATCGAGAACTCGGTTGTGTTGCAATATCTTAGTTTGAGTTAATATCCTGCATGTTGCATGTAGTTCTCTTAATTCCCTCGTTGATAGAATAACTTATACTGACGTGCATATATAAGTCACTAGAAACTAGATATTAACATGCATACTATTAACAGGTATCCCTGTACGGTACTATCACTACCACTTTGTGTTTGATTATGATTTACATAATGCTCCAACATTTCTTCTCTACTTATATACTATATTGTTAAATATTCTATCATTAGTCACTTGCTTATTTCCTAATTACTTTCTAATTAGACATAAGTATTGTTAATATTATAATCATGTACATAGTAGTTATTATTAAGGATTATTCATTCCCTCTCCGTCATATAAGATACAAAAG